>JAOVYW010073799.1:0-19400 GCA_025775045.1 Hiodon tergisus
ATATAACATCCATTCTACAATCTAAATGTGTGTGGCATTCTAACAGCAAGTAAACTCTCGTTACCGGAAAATCCCAGTGTACACAAGGTTTTATGCCCTATCCCAACCTGTATTGCAGTGAAGAATTCTACGTTTTCCCAACAGACCAAGGTAGCATCGCTAAGAAATATCAAAATCATAACGGATAAAATTCAGCACCTTTGTTTGCTAGACAGCTCCTCCGGTTTAGGACTCCAGCCCACCGGCACCAGGCGCAGGTTATCCAGCCGGTTGTCAACGGTGACAGAGTTGATGTGGACCACCTGAAAGCTGGGAGCGATGCCACCTCTGTGCTTCTCCCTGGGGAAGTATGCACATTTACACATAGCATCAAGACTCACACCATACGATACACGGTCAGCTGAAACAAAACACAGAGAATATTGCTCATTCACCACATTAAAGTTCACACCCACTGCGTAAACCCGAGGTGAGGGAATCAAGGCCTTGAGGACTACGAGGGTTTGCTGGTTTTAGTGTTCGGTGTTTTATATCTTGAATACCAGGGAAGGAGAGTTCCTGGCAAACTAAAAACTAAAAATAGTAGAACTTCCAGCCCTCAAAAGACTGGGGTTCCTCTCCCCTGATTTAAATGGACCCAGCCTGTAAAGAAGTCAATGTCAGCATGTTGAGTAGAACCACTAATCCACATATACAAAGACTCAGCCATTGGCCATGCAATTGTGTGTGTCAGGGGCATATCCAAAAACTCACCAAAGCAGCTCATGCAGAGGCCGGCCAGCCCAGCGGCCTTTACCGATGTCAAACGCGTAGGCAAAAATCTTCGCTCCGTTCCCGTCAGCGTCTACCTCCATACGAGCCTGAGGTGAGCAGAGATTGTTTCAGGTAGGATTTAGAGCCCTTCTAAAATTTGCTGTAAATTGAACGTTACAGCAACAATATATTTCAATAAACAATATTGCCCCTTAAGACAAAATTTGTGGGGAAAAATGTTAAGATCTCATTAAGAACCTTCCACAACAAGTAGCAAAATATATCAATAATATCCTACAATGCAAATTATACTACCAGGAAAGATTTTAATAACGACATTAAACGGCTATACTCAGAAATGATTCTAGTTTAGTATACAATATCGATATACGATATAATCTGTATTACAAGATTATAGGCCTATATGAACTTCTTTAGTAGGCATTCATTAATGTCCCCACATGTATACAAACAAAATGTTTCTACACATCTATGCATTAATACCACCCCACCAAAAAAGTGACAAGCCATACAAGTATTTAGCGCACTACAGAGTCTGAAAATTTGCCTTAACACATCACATAACCCAATTCTTAGAAATGGAAAAGAACATGGGTAGAGCATTACATTTAGGTTTCCAGAATCTTCTTCCAGAATGCAGTGATGAGTTTATCAAAATACCCCTACTGTTTCTAAATAGAATTGTAAACACACATTGTTGCAAACAGACTACCAAGCACAGCCATCATATTATTTAATAATACAAAACAACCTATCTATTTTGTAGAACTATTAAAACAATCATATTAGCTGTTAACAAGTTATGCTGGAAGGTTGATAAGGATAATTTGTTCAGTCAGCAGCAGAAGTGGGGTTCAAATTATCCAGATTGTTTCAATGTGTTGCACCTTTCAAAAATCTCAATTATGGCCTCTCTTTTGGCAGTAATTGATATTGCAATCAAAAACAGTTCACTACTGTCAAAGATACAATAGTAATGACAAAAAGTTACAGAATATTAACTTTGTATTATTTTAAACTTATATACAATATTGAAATAAATACACACATATACACACAAGTCTAAAAGAAAGAAAAAAAGTGTTTAGACTGCCCTGTTACCGGAGTTAGAAACACCCAAATAAAAAGTGCATTTTAAAGACGCCTGATTGTGATTAATAGTAGCATCCATCCTCACACATCAGGTATCTGGCCGCACTTGCGCTTCTCTCAGCATCTTACCTCAAAGGCATAGTTTTCCACCAGGGGTATGTCCTGTTCATCTATTAGGGTGTATTTTGTCTGAAAAGAGAGTGACAGTTTAAATTACAGGTAAGAACAAACCTGGAATGAACAAACCAACGCCACTCGTAAATTTGATCAATTTTAACTGTAAATGTACAGTGTGGCAGTTTTATACAGTCATATGAAAAAGTACACCCCCTAGAAAGTTTTTATTTCAAACATTTTTGCACATATGCGTACGGATACGTAATCTTCACTTCAGCACAATTCACAGATAAAGGTAACTGGAGCAAAAACACAATGTTATACTTTGCAATAACTCATTCATCGAATCAACAGAAATGCAATTTCATACTGCTGAAAAATAAGTACACCTCTAGCTACAACAGCTGGCGTTTACAAATTGCTTGTAAATGGCTTTGTGACCCCTCCCAGACATCACATCGTCATTCCATTATTAATGGCTTTACAATCAGTTGGAGTTCTGTCAGCTTCTAATATTTAGGTCTCATAGGTCACGTTGAGTTTAGTGATGCCCAACTTCTTTACACAAACAAAGTGGTGAATGATAGGATGGAGATGTGCTATAGGAACAATATAAAAACAACTGTCATGCAACACAAATAAACACACACAAACCACAGGGGAGGATGGGCAAAACTTTTTTGGTCAAAATAAAAACTGTAAACGCACTAAATTTCCTTACTTTTGCAATCACCCTGCTGATTAAAAACGCATAAACAGCTTTAATTGGGACCTAAATGAAAGCACAGAACAACGACCCCGAGCGTATAATACGTATAAGTGACAAGGAAGCCTGGGATTTAGCCTTCCTCCAGTAGCTAATATTTTGTCAACGACAATCGCCTAAAGACGCAGTTTAAAGTGCGCGATTTATTATTTTCGAGTGCTGTTGATCAACTAATTACAGAAACTGATCATAGGTGGTATGTTACGTCTGTCATATAACCATGTCAGATTTCGTGTTTACATTTTTTTCCTGCAAGTGTTAATTAGCATTTTTAGAAGATGAACATCCAACATCAACGAACCAGGTCGCTACATAAAATATGCGACTACACCGCAATTTGGCTACGTACCTTCACGAAAATAAATCGTCTAATGAAACAACGTCTGATGTCTAGTTGATGTTAACTAGATATCAATCAAAAGTTGATGTCTAGTTGACATCAAATGTAAGTGTCTAGAATAATCGTAAATGCGAAGTTTGCATAAACTGTAATGACTGTGGCGTAATCAAATTGGCCAATATTGTTAAAATTAGTAAATAACAGTAAAGTTAAAATAAAAATAAGTCAACATTTTTGTTTTGTTTTTACCATTGACTAGGTATTAACTGAAACGTCTCTTAGTTGAATAGTTTAATTGGTTCATACTAGTGTTTATTGTAAATACTGTATTTCACGAATATATAATTAAAGTAAAATAGTATATATCAACTCTAGTGTTTACGTTTCTTTAAGTAAACGAATTGGTCAATGACCCTACCCGACTTGAGGCAAAATAATGCATTTTTATCGAACTTGATCAAACAAGTGGGTTCGTGTAAAATGTGGAAGGGCTGAGCCACGAGTTTGGGATTAAATTAACATTAAGATTCGCCAGAAACCACAAAATGGGAACATTTCAGAAAATAATTCTACCCCTTCGTTTCCATTTTCAGTAGATCCCAGGTGAACTGTAGACCTCTACTCTTTTGCACTGTAACCCTTATACCCTTTATCTCTCGAAGATACACCCAATACATCAGTACCCAACTGAAGCAGATTTCAGTGCAAACAGCTGTAATAAAATGTTCCAATTAAATTTTGTAAAAATGGTGTGTTATACTGCCCACCACCACATAATCCCTCCTAAACGTGTCACTTCTACCGTTTTCAGAGGCACCAGCCACTGACACAAACACACCTAACATGGACACCCCACACAGTCACAAAAGCATTTTCATTACGAAAACGGGGTGACACATTACACCCATTGTGGTTTTGTCCGCAGACAGAACTAAATCATTAATATCAAAATATTAGATAAACACGCTATGTATCCAAGCATAGTTGCCATCACTGATATAAAAGTAGTTATTTGCGTGGTGCCCCATATCATCCAGACTGTTCTTCAAACTGGTTTCATCAAACAGAAAAATAATGATAAAAGAGGTAACAAACTAGCTAGCATGTAGTTGGCTACCCCCCCTGCTTTTCGACAACTGCCCTCTAGTGTAATTTTTTTAAATGGCTGGCCAGCACAATCCAAACAAACTGGTCGCGTCCTACATAGACAGAGGTAGGGTACCACATATAAAATGGTTTACCGTAATCTTCTGCACTAAAATAAAACAACCATACACGGTATTGCGTTTTTGGGAAATACCGAGAGCCGATATACATCTACTTTTTCCTTTGTAGATTGCTAATCGTGTATTTGGCTCATTCTTATTCACATTCACGTCCCGTCTCCACCTCCACAACGTACTAAGATCTGACATGCCGGCTTGTCACGTTCCGAACGGTTGTTAAATGCATGTCCTTACAATAAAAGTATTTTCAGGCACCAGTTTACAAGCTATGAACACCTTATTGAGTTACATTACATTTTCAAACGACCAAGTAGGCTACTCTATGCTAACTAGTGTTACTGTTAGCTAGCTAGGCTCGTGTTGGTAAAGGCTCAGTTTTAAACGTATTTAAGGAACAACGCGCTGCGTCTACGTTAGATGTTTTCGTATTTGCATATTCCGGGGGAGCCGACATGCTTCCCTCATTTTTTGCAAAGTGTTAATTATCCGCCGCAGTTTTCAGTCTACCTTTAATTATAAATACCATTTATTTTCTATCAGTATTTTCATTGTATTTCGGTTAAACCTACGCATCCACCTGTGTTTTTTTTCTTCAAATTTATTATTAGATTCGATCAAGCATGAATCATATTTGAGGTGATCATCAATTACGAACCAAGCCATTTCAGCGTTTTGTTTCATGTCTTGACCACTGAACTCCACCCCTTGCTGCACATGGCAGCCCCAGAATCCAGCTCACCTTCCCGGCCACACGGCCCAGACGAACAATCCCTAGCTTGAAATCCGACATCGAGAGAGATGAATAAGTGCAAAGTTGAAAAAGCAGGCGATGTCAGCTATAAACTTGAATCTCGTCAGGGCGACCCCCTAACCCCGCTCCGCTCTCGGTTCAGCCTGACAGGGTTAGATGGGGGCAAGATCTTTCCCTCCCGCTTCAGCCTCCGTGACACACGGCTGGATGGAATCGGAAAGCCGGACTACTCCAGGGGAAGGGGACAAGAGCGGTGAAGTCTAAACCAATCAAAGTATAGCAAAAAGTAGCGGTAGTCCAATCATGAACACCGTTTCTGACTTTTCTTTATTAATTCCAGAGGAATGACGTACACCTGTGTGACGATGTGATGTTCGATCAGTTTCTTCAATTTCTTTGGATGCACTGCCCATTCGTCGGTTGACGCCATTTCATTCTGGAAAGCTGTTTCCTGTTTGTACCCAATGGGAACACGTTATGCATGATGTCACATGTTAGGACGAAAGGAACATTGTCCATGACGCTACAGTGGGCGGGTTAGTGGAGTGAGAGAAGAGTAGGGCATATGTGACAGCAAAGTATTTTAAGTGTTAAGACTCAAGAAAGTAATTTGAAGTAGACAATGTATATTTGGCTTCCTTCGTACTTAAATAAATAGATATTGTAGCTTAAATAGATGTTGTACCCAGAGAATAAATAAGTACACAGAGTGCTTTGCCTTTTTATTCATTATCTAGCTAAAATACAGTCGGAAAATAGTTAATACAGGTAACGTATATATATATATATGCTACCGATTACAAAAATGCGATTTTGTCGCAAATAATATATATGGTGGTAAAAAAAATATGGTTTATAATCGTAATCGTAATGGCATTATCAAAATACATAGTCGTGTACAATACAGTGGATGTATTATTTTAGAACATATGTGATGCATCTGGATTCAGTTAGGCAGACCTACGGCCATTCTTTAGGATAATTGTGCGGGCACCACCTGTCACCTGCTTCTTAACGATGAAAAATGCATCTTTAAATTGACATTTACATTGGTTAGACACCGATCAACGGGAAATTAAGAAGCATGTTCTATAGAACACACTTTTAAATAAAAAATTAAACGAATTATTTGGTAATCTGGCAAGGCACGTCATACAGTGCTTTGCAAAAGTAGAAAGGTGCCACCGTCGGGAGGGAAGTGCTTCTTCAACAAATGAAGGCAATAGTTATATTTGAGGGAAAAATAAATTTCAATTTTCTTAAAATATCAACAAATATATAATGCTACTGTAATTGGAAAATGATCCAGATGATGGGATTATAGTCTTTTATAATTGCCAGGTTAAACATTTAACATCAGGGTTGCGTAGGAAATATCTCATCATTTTTTACCTGCAACACAACAACTATCACCAGTGACAACACTCCTGTCTCTAGAGAACCATTATTAGATTTACATGCATAAATTAAAAATTTCAGTTGAAAATTTAATATATTTAATCTTATGTGTGTGTGTGTGTATATATATATATATATATATCAATTGACATTTTAAACAGCTATTTAAAAATACTTGCCTTATCCACACAGCTGGTGTTTTGTATTCCTTTTCTGGGCTCTGATGGTCTGCCACAGTGTTTTCTTAATCCTGGCAAGAAATGGAACATACTTATTTGGACAAGAACTCTTTTTCAGTTGCCATGATAGGTTTGCACATGGGAACCTTGAAACTCTGCCGAAGCAGTTTAACGTATAGTATCAAAGTCCAGAGAAAAGAATGGAGATTTTCTGTACCCTTGTGAAAACAAGTCCAGAATTTTCCAAAATTGCATATGCAAGAGAAGATGTGTCTCAGCAGCAATACTGACAGCAGCAATGGCAGGCAGGGAATGGGGATGGGGATCTTTAATCGCCTCGTATTCTGTCTATTTCTCAACAACAGTAGCAAAGAAACATTCTGCTTCATTTTGTGCAATCACATACTATTTTAGCATTTTATTTCAATGCCCTAAATGGAATTTCAATATAAAGCCAGATATATTAATGCATATAGTTCATATCAAAGCAGTAAAAATAAATAATTAACTAAATATTACTCTATCTATCATAATATGATCGTAGAACGGTTTTTCATCCCATCTACCTTGCAAAATGCAGGTACAAATGCATGGGAACCATTTAATTCTCCATAGTTTCCATAGCTATTAAATATGTGAAATGCTATTTTAATCCTAGGGTTTTATTTTTTTAGATGAACAGAAAAGTGCACGGTAGTGCTGTGAAAGATTTTCCATTAATGTCTCCATAAATTGACAGTTAAATCCTCCAACTCTGAAATTTCAGACACAGCAATAAGTTGTCTAAGAATAGTAGGCTTTTTCATACTTGCCTTCATATTTACTTCACCGTAGCAAGTAAACACTATTGCATTGTTCATGCAATATCACACACCATATGACAGCCCAATTTTAAATTTTAAAGCCCAATTACTCGGAATAACTTAATAACGGAATAAAAGATTTTTCAGTCTGGTAAAATGATCAATTTTCATTGCAATTTTTTTAAACTAGCCAGTATAGTAAGGACCAGCATCTCCATTGTAAGTTTTGTACAAAATCGACATGGACATATTTAAATTATCTTAGTGTCATCCATGAGAAGAAATAGGCGGACTTCAGGGTCTATAGATTACAAGCTTCTGCGTTTATAAATATGTTTTTAGTCTTCACTTATTAGTTTATTAGGTAAACAAACATGAAAATAGATTGTTCCTACAAATAGTTAGACACATAGCCATGGTTTGCTATATAAAGCAGGCAGACTGGCACTGAGACATTCAGTTATTGTTCTATTAAAAATTAGAATGAGCAAAACAGGTGAAATAATTTACTTTGATGTGACCATCAGCGCCAGGTGCATCGGTTCCAGTATCTCAGAAACAGCTGCCCTCCTTGGCTTTTCATGCATGGTAGTGTCTAAGGTTTACTGAGATTGGTGCAAAACATCCAGTCAGTGGTAGTTCTGTGGGTGAAGGTCGAAGGACAATCATAAGAATTGTGCAAGCCAACAGGCAGACCACAAATAAGCAAATAATGGCGCAGTACAACGGAGGTATGCCTCTCGGCCCATCGTCACAGATTTTGCAGCTGAAGACCACAACCAGGTGCAACTCCTTTTGACTAAAAACGATAGGAAGTGGCTCCAGTGGGACTCAATTACCATCACTGGAAAATTGAGGAGTGGAAAAATGCCTGGTCCAACTAATCCGGGTTACTGTTGCACCATGTTGATGGCAGAGTCAGTTAACAGTGCAGGCTGGTGGCAGTGATTTAATGGTATGGGGAATGTTTGTGTGATAGACTATCAGGGGTCTTTAACCAGCATGCCTTACTTTGTATCATTTAGCCTAAGTCTCTTATTTACACCTGGAGACAGCAGGTGGAGAGCCTTTCTCATACTTTTTAGTTTCAAAGTTCAAGTAAACTATTAAGAGATGAGGTGTAACAAAAACTAGCAGACACCGCAATCGAGCATGAATTGCATTTGAGCGTTTTGAGAGATTTTGCGTTATAATGTTAAAATAATTCCCAATAGCTTCATGTTTTTTTTAAAGTCAACCCACATATTTTGTATTGTGTGTTGAATTATGGAATACATATGCGTAACATCGAGACAAGATAGACAACGAACTACTAGTTAAACACATTTTTTTTTCACTATATTAGCTGGTTGTATTTTGATCATCGTGTCTGTAGAATATACCTTTAGAGACTCGTGATACGTTATTCTAATTGAGTATAAAACACATTTTGGTAAAAGGGGACGATATGAGAAACAGTTGGTAGCCGAAGAGGGAAATGCTAAGCTTTATTAGGAATAAATTCCTTCCTGTCTAACAAACCCCTCTTGCGTTACAGGTCTGACTCTGACCTTCGCTGTGTCCGCAACTTCCGTGTTCACTCTTGTACTCACCTGTCAGAGGTATCACCTCGAACTCTGTGGAACTACAGCATATATCGAAATTGATTTGTTTTTACGTTGTCGCTGTTCGGTAACCGAACACAATACCAAGCAGGTGCCATGAGCTCGGATTCGATAAACTGTGAACTGGCAACGGTGTCCTTGCGAGACAGCGATTATAAACCGGAATCAGAAGACCTGGATCATTCCATTACACACCTTGGAAACGGCGGTTCAAAACCGGGAATGTTCGACTCCCAATCGAGCGATAATACATTATTGGTAAATGGGTCACCGAATGGGGACTATGGAAAGAAAGAGTGTACCGAGTTTAAGGCAGATTTCAAAGATCCTCACTCAGATCCTGACTTTTTCAAAGGGAACGCAGGTGTATGTGTGTACCACGAGACTCCACTGGACTCGTACTGCAGCTCAGAGCAGAGACTTATCTGTTCGCACTGCGCCATCATGGGACCCTGCCAGGGACACATCGTCACTCCAGTTGCCCAGCGTGCCACTGTTGTCAGGGTCGGTGGAAAAGCTTGTATTATTACATCGTAATTTTAGCACTACTCGCTTAAAAATAAGTGTATGCAAGTGTATTATTTTCCAGTTTTTCTTTGTAGGTGTGATTTTGTTTATGTTTCTCTCTGAAACTGTGAATTATCTGCATTGGCAGAGTATGTAAAGTGGACAAACTGGAAATTCAGGTCGGTTACACAGGGGAAAACCACTAGGAGTGTTGATACTTTTGCTCGTAAGAAAATGTTATCCACCCACAAGCGAAGCACTGAGCATTTTATAGTACAAATGTCTCACTGTTTCCCTCTCTCTCATGGCTGTTAATCCCCCATACTTTCCTTTCATTAACTCAGTCTAATCTGAGATAACACAGTAACTTCATGACAATGTGAAGGGCTTAATGACTTGAGATGAGTGTGAACCAACGACCTTTGGAACTGTTTGGGAAGGAGGAATTCAGCCCGGATGCTATGGGAGCCTGAATAAGTTTTTACTTGAGGATGGTAACTGTCAATAACTGAACGTATTAATGTCTTTGGTCTACACAACTTTTTTCCATCTTTTTACTCCTTGATTGTGTGTCTCGGAGGATCAGCTCCTTCGTGTCCTGTTTTGCAGTATTTTAGTTTGTCATTTAACATTAACCTTTGTCAGGTTTCATGGTTAACCAGGTCACTGGGTGACTCCGCCGCAGTACTGGTTTGAGTCTCAGCCTTAACCTTACGTACCCTACTTCAGCAAGACGGTCAGTATGTGACTGTGTGTCTGAATGTGTGCCCCGGGTAGAACCAGCTGGTGGACGTGTGTGAGAAGATGCAGCTACAGGCCCTGCGGATGGAACGTTTTGTCGCCCAGACTCTGATGGCCAAGGAAAGGGCGCTGCAGGTGAGGGCGGGGTCTCCGGGGGTGTACATGCATGCACAGGCTCACTCACAAACGTTCACTATTTCGTCATATTGAGAACACTTATTGTATGTAAGGGACCTCCCACACCGAGTTCACTTGTGATTATAATTGTGGTTCACTTACAAACAAACACGCTTTTTTCCTATTAAGTTTGGTTTGTTTAACAACAGTAAAATAGTGTATTAGGTTTTCTTGCTGCTACACTTTTTACAGAGTTCAACTGGTTTTGCATTGCAACTTTACAAACACACAAGTTTATGTATTTTGGCGTTTAATCAATGCGTCATTTTCATAGTTTGGATTGCCGTTTGGAGCGATCATTTCCAAAGTGAACCTGGATGGGTTTGCTTTCATACGAACCAAGGCTACTTTTTTTGTGTTTGGTATAATCCTCATTCTGGTGAGATTACTTCACTGTCAGAGGTTTCACATACAGCTCCAAATGAACCAAACCGCACTTCAGTCCACATCAAATGCTTAAAGGAAAATGTGAAAGGCCCCTTAGTGTACTATATGTAGTCCTAACAACGAGCCTCCTAGTAACCATGATAACATTATCACAATCAAACTTCTGCAAACACCATTTGTTTGCCAAAATTGAACATGCAGTTTACACAAGAGGGTGCACATTTCCTTTATAAAAGGTGCTTTTTCTCATTATCAACTACCATTTTACCATTGTGTGGGTGTTCAGTCACAGTCTTACATTTACATGTAGAACCGTTGTCAGTTTGTTTAAAGCTGCCTTTGACGGAATTTGAAAGGTGTCTCCTTCCCTCACAGACAGAAGCAAGTGCGGCCCGAGAGCGGGTGGTGGAGCGGATCAGTCTAGCAAGGGAAGCCCTGGAGGAGGAAGAGCAGCGCCTCCTGGAGGCTGTCCAGAGAGAGGAAGAGCGGGTCCAGCAGTGCCTGCTCACCCAGAGGGCCCACTGGGCACAAGCGCTGGCAGCCCTGACCCGCTCCCGTGCGGACCTGGTGCACACCCTTACCAACACAGAGGACACAGAGCTGGTGGTGAGGGGCCAGGAGGGGCCAGTACAGAGGCGGGGCCAGTCGGGGAGAGGGGAAGGTTAGCCTGGTTAGCCTGAGCTGAGTTGGTCAGAGGGTAGGAAATCGTTTCGGTCAACCTACTGCTGTATAGGTGGATAAAGAGATAAAGTTAGAGTTTTTAGCTCATTTTAATTGTTCCATAATGTTCTTTTTCTGCCCCACAGTGTTCCAGCCAGAAAATTGCAGACAGGTCGGTGGTAAAATACAGGACATTTTCAAACCAAGGCTGCTCTTTTTTAGTTTCCCTCAGTTTCCCCCCGTGCATTAAACTTCCCCGCTGCCCATCTCTCCTGCTGGCTTGTCTTTTTCATTTTCCAACACATTTTTTTTCTTCATTCCTGATTCCTACATGTTCTATACACCCCTCTGATGAATCGATGTATTTCAGGCAATCATACCATTATCTATTAAATCAAATTAAATGTGAAAAGATCATCAAAGGTCTGCCTACTCCACCCTGTCAAAAAATGAATTTACTGACCATGACCCTTAACCTGTGTATGTGTCCCAGGGTGGAGGAAGCAGAGGGCTTGGGCGAGCCCCTTGACACAGAGCAGCTGAACCTGGACGCGAGCT
Source organism: Hiodon tergisus (assembly GCA_025775045.1). Classification (NCBI taxonomy): domain Eukaryota; kingdom Metazoa; phylum Chordata; class Actinopteri; order Hiodontiformes; family Hiodontidae; genus Hiodon; species Hiodon tergisus. The sequence goes on from JAOVYW010073799.1 coordinate 12,081, forward strand.
GCAGCAACAGCAAGCTCCTGCTGGGACTCTGGGCCAACGCCGTGCTGCTGGGTCCCTCTGGTCAGTGCACACATTCCCGTTCGGATGCCAGCTCCCATCCGGATCAATGGTTTTCTCAGATACAAAGGCAAAAATCCAACACAAGAGTAATTCACTTTGCCAAAACAAAAATTTTCATTCAGTCAATAAATAGTAGTCGCAATACAACGCACGGTGGTTAGAAAATCTGATCTGAAAAATCCCTTCCTGTACAGATTAGCACTGGTGCCGGTTTCAAGGGCATATTCAAACAAGCTTTACAGTTTACACAGTATTAATATTGGTAATACTTTCACATTGAGGTATCATGTACATTGTTCCAAACTGTTTTATATCCAATTTCCCCTTTAAACTAATCTGTTCAGTGATCTGATCTGGTCCTTCCCTCTTTCATTGTTCCTCCACTCTATACATTTACATCATTTTTCCTCTCCCTTCTACTTTTTCCGTCCGTCTTTTACCTGTCTCTGTTTCTTTATCTGTACCTAAATTTGACACCTTTATGTCTTTCTTCCCTTCCACTTCCACCTTTTCCTTTCTTGTTTATGCTAACCCTGCATTCTCCTTCTGCTTATTTACATTTAGCTCACGCCACAGTCTGCCTGACATTTGACGAGCGTACAGTTAGCGCGCTGCTCTCCCTCTCTGCTGACCACCGCACGCTGACGTTCCTGCCCAAGCGAGCCCGCCAGTCTCCGCCGTACGATCCAGCCCGCTTCGACCACTGGCCCAATGCTCTGTGCTCCCAGGCACTCTCCTCTGGGACTCACCGTTGGGTGCTGGAGGTCAGCCAGAGTGCGGCCTTCAAGGTCGGGGTATGCTATGCCAGCATGGAGCGTAAGGGCTCCAGCAATGGATCACGCCTGGGCTACAACGCCCAGTCCTGGGTGCTGTCCCACTACGAAGGGGATTTCTCCTTCTGCCATGCCGGGCGCCACCTCCCTCTGCCAATGCTTCGGAGGCCCCAGAAGCTGGGGGTGCTCCTGGACTGGCCGGGCCGCATCCTCCTGTTCTTTGACCCGGATTCCTGCGCCGTGCTGCATGCCATCTGCCACCATTTTACTGCCCCTCTGCTGCCTGCCTTTGCTGTGGCTGACCACAGCCTCACACTGTTGCACTGATCCAACAATAACCCACAAATCCAGTTGGAAGGCATTACCCTGCCTTGAAACTTGAAGTTTTGGAATGGTAACATGAAGACAAGTTATTGGAGCATATCACTTTCCATTGTATATTTCTAATACCAGTACTGTGCAAAAGTCTTAGACACCCTAGATTTTTTATATAAATGCAGTCTATGATGTTTATTTTTTGTCTTTTGCAAAAAAAAATTGTGTGTCAGTAGAAAAGAAACATTTTTAGATTTTCCAAAGGAAGATCAAGGAGTTCTGCAACAGATGGCTGTCTGGGATTACCTGGACAGACAAAAGCATGCAAGACAGTCTGTAGAGGAACTGTGGAAAGTTCTCCAAGATGCTTGGAACAATCTACCTGCAGATTTTCTCAGAAAACGACACAATAGTGTACTTAAGAGAATCGATACAGTTTTAAAGGCAAAGGGTAGTTTTATGAAACCTATATATTCAAACCTTTCATTTCAATATTTCTGAAAAAATCTTTGCTTTACAGAGTTTTTTTCACATCTGCCTAAGACTTTTGCACAGACTGTTGTTCCAAATACTGAGTAATGTATTTCCAATGGAGTGTCTTTGAATATCAGAACCCATTTTATAAAGAGGACACATTTACTTTCCTGCATTTTAAATTATACTTGTATACTAAATTATACAATAAATTATTCAGTATTTCTTGTTGTACTATACTACACTACGAAGAAAAGAACCCTGACCCTGCTTTTCTAGAAACTTATTTAGGTTTTTAGTAACTAATAATTTTTTAAATAAAATATTATAATTGAACTTTTAGATATTATGTGAACTTGTAGCAAAAAATCTGACCACCTGACTTGCTGTTTGCTCAGACCTATTCTTGACGAAAAGTGTAAGCTAAGGCTACAAAACAACATTTGAACCGTCAGGGACAACCATGCATTACTCCTATAATCGCTACTGTATAAGAGCTCAGTCACAATGCATGTACTGGAAGTCTTTTGACGTCCCAGTTAAGACCAAGGATTAATGGTTGTTTACTTGAGCTTGTTTGTTCCAACACCACAGTGGTACTAATAGCATCAGCTAGATCCAATAGAAACCAAGAGTGTTTCACACAACAGTGATTCAGAAATGTTTTTTGTCAGCTGTGCAAACCTCCACTTTGAACAGCAAGCCACTCTAATAACAGCACTCTATTACAATCGATTAATGTTTTATGTAGGCTACATATATTCATTTTGTGTATACATTTTACTTCACAATATATGTTCCTTTTTTATGTAGCTGTTTTACTGATCTTACTATACATTATCCCTGACACGGAGCACATGGAATGGCTCAGTGGTTTATGAAAGCTGTAGCTGATTATCCAATTAACATCAGAATACCGACTCAGGTTATTATTTAAATATTTGAAACTTGCAGAGAGGACTAATTTGCCAATTAATAATGAAATGTTTACAGGTCTAAAGAAGAGAAAAGCAAGTTTCATGGGTTTCTTTTATGAATTTGAAGTCAAAAATATGACTTTTCTCAATTAATAATTAGTTGTTACAAGAGGATGAAATTGTTATCCTTGACTAGTTTTTATGTTAATACATGGGTGTACCTATTATAATTGCCGGTTATTTATGGAGTACAAAATTTGTCAGATTGATGTTGATTAAAATAGGGTGTCACTGATCAAATTCATGATATAATCGCTATTTTTTTTCAGACCTCTCAATTCTATTTGAAACAAAAATGCCAGTTAGTCTAACTTCATTGGTACCCATTGGTACTCACTTTATTGGTATACACTTTGAAATTTTACTGATATTGCAACTTCTTAGTAGCAACCATAGCAGCAATATTCAATAGTTGTAACAGGAATGTTGAAGATGTTTTCTTGACCCTAAGATACATGCTGTTGGGGGTGTAAAACCCCGGCAGGCCCAAGTAGCCTAAAGCAGTCCAAGCAGTCAGAGAGAGGGCACTATACTGAAACAACATTTTAGGAATCAGTGAGGCGAGATGGACCGAGAACAGCAGAAGTGTCCAAAATACTTTATAATCAGAATGTTCGGACTGACACCATGGAGTAGTCGCACTTGGCCAGCAAGTCACTGCTGGCACAGAGGAAGACCTCAAAGACACATTTTATGAGCGGCTTCAAACAACAGTAGAGAGAATACCAAAACATAACATACTCATTGTTTTTGGGAAAATGTATGATAAAATTAAAGAGACAGCACAGGAAGTGAAACCCACATGGGGAGATATACCACAAGCGACATGGACAAAAATAGAGAACTCTTCCTCCATAGACTAAAAAGCCTTTTCATCACAGGCATCACTTTCCAACATGACACATGGTTCTCTCCAGACACGAATAACAAACCAAATATGTGGGAAGATCCGCACCTGGTACCTGGTAGATCTGTCTAAGCGGAAACAGGAATGAACATAATGGTAATTGAGGACACTGGAAATAAAACAGGTATTCCTTGAAACAGGTAAGGAAGACTTTGGCCATGTCAGGCCCAAGAAGAAAACATGGAAATGGCCAAAGACATGGAACCTCATTGGTGAAATATAGGAGCTCTCATTAGGGAAGAGCACTTCAAGGAGACCCTAAACACAGAACCCCCTTTATACCTACTTATATTTATGTCCCAACTCTGCAGAACTAACAATAAACACCAATGAAATAACCAATGGAAGCTATAAAATCTCGAAATATCAACAAATCAGTGGTCCCCAACAACATTGCTGCTGAATTCCTGAAAGCAGACATCGCCGCCACCACCAAAAGTGCAATTAATTACAAGACCAATACTTGAAAAGAGACTTGTATTGGTCCTGGATATTTTGCATAGGTACCGCCTGGGACATGCATGTATCCTCTAAAGCAGTGTAACAAGCACAGCCACAGGTTCCAACATTATGAGAAGCTGAATGGTTCGCACAACCCAACACACACACACACACATCAGTGGGAAAGGGAGATTTTATTTGGACTAGAAAATACAGTTCAGGGGGATGGTCACTCAATTGCTTCAGAAAAAAAATCTAATCCAATCCCCTTTACTGGTACTCCTCACTTAACGACCTACCAGTCCAAAGGTGAGATTAAAACAATATCTAAAGATGGTTGACACAACCAGTACAGTATGCTTGAAATATCGGAAAGGGGCGGCTCCTCGCTTATCGACCGATTCGCTTTACAGCATACTTGTAGGAATGTATCTCGTCGTTAAGTGAGGAGTAGGTGTATTTGCCATAACATCAGGAAAAAGAGTATAAGCTTTGTTAACAGTTGTGAAAATGTGAGCAGACTGAGAATCGCCTCCCCATGGCCAACTGCCAGTATCAAGACCATGGTGTTCATATTTTATTACAACGGAATTTGCAGTTGCCCTCTGGCCTGTGTCTGTTAAGGTATTATTTCCTAATTATCCCCCACCCCAGACTGAGTGAGAAGGTTATGTGAGCAAAGAGGGAGGCTTCTGGATTGAGGAGGGGTCATTGCAGATATAATTATTACACACACAAAAAAAATACGAATGTTATCATTATATCCATACATCAATGATTAACTCTTTAGAAAGACCCCTAAAGCTCTGACATCATGCAGCCCAACAAAAATATATGGTAAAATACAAACATAAATTACTCTCCCATAGATTTTAAATTCTATATCCAAGATAAATAAAACCAAAATAAATCATTTGAAAACAGGGGATGTGCAGTAGAGGGCAGTGAAACATCATCTCTCAAAACTGCTCATACCTAATGCAATACCACAAGCCTAGCCTAGGCAGAGAAGAGGAGAAATAAGGTGAGAAGTCGTGTAGAGAAATTAAGAAAGTGATGTGCTCCGTTGGACTTCTTGCTAAGAATGTTTAACCAATGAAATAATATAATGCGACCAATAATGAGACTAAGGTCACTGGTCTATCTGGCGCTCCCCTTGTTAATAAATGTATTTAGCTCCAATGGTATTAGCACCTGATGTCGCAAATAGGATCTTATCCCCAAAAGCTATTTGCTTTTTCAAAGGGATGCACCCTACACAAGGGGAGCCTCATGCTGAAAAAGTTTGAGAACCACTGGCCTATACACAGGCACAGGCATGCCGAGACACACGCAGTCATTCAGTCACAGACAGTCAGTCAAATAAATGAGAGTGAACACGGTTACCAGTGCTGCTCTGCTTTCATGTCCGAAAGAAAACAAAGCATCATTTGGAGTCATTTCACTCCAATAAACAGCAAAATGTGACATATGTCAAAAGTGTTTAAGATAGTGTGGGAATACCACAAACCTTCAAAAACACATAAAAATTTGTCACACACGAGAGCATGATGAGTTGCAGCGGAGGTGATTGGAGGAGAGGGAGAGAACACAGACAAATACAGAAATAATTTTTTCAAAGGCAGGAGAGTTAGTGAGCCAAAGAAGAAACAAACTGAAGGGGGGAAACATCAGCATGCTGTTGTTTATAAACAAAAACCTATAAATGGGGAAAGAATCAAGGTAGAGGGTTGACAATTACTTTATGTAAGCTACATTTCAAGTGTTGTGCTCAAGTGCATCCTGCCTGGTGCTGTAAGAAGTTTATGTGTTAAAAATTAAAAGATAAATTAAAAGATAAAGATAAATGTACGTGTTTCTAGAAATCAGAGAAGCATTTATTCTTCTATTCTTCTTTATTTATTTCTTCTTTTATGTTGTTGACATAAAATGATTAGCCCAAATTTTCAGTTGAAGTGATGTGAAGAATAACACCTGAAAAAGGTAATAATATAATTGAACGTTTGTCGAACATTACTGAACGTGTTTTATAATTGCTGTTATTAAACAGAAAACAAAAAGAGAAGTCTTATCATTGGTAGTTTATTTAATACTAATGCAAAGGCTTTCAAATTTAATTTTTGATGTCTGCATTTACCAATTTTCACTGCAGAAATCACAAAGATTTCCCCTCTATATGTACACGAGAAGACTTTTAAAAGTATAAATATCGGTATCGGTATTGGGATACTAGCCTTGGTATTATTTGGTATTGGATTTTTGTTTTAATCAGTGGTATTGCTGTGTTATCATGCTATTTGTCACCATGCATGGGTTGTGTGTTGCAATAAAATATTCTTCTTCTACTAAAACTAATTCAGTATAATAGTCAAAGAATCCTACTGTCATGAAGGTTATAATGTTCAGTTTTAGTTGTTTAGAGGCGTTGATTCAACTCTATGATTATTTTGGAGGATACAGGATATGATAATCCACATTCATGCTGCTGATCTTATCACCCATCACTGATGCACTGTCTAACAAACAATGTGTGTAATCACTGAATTAACCAAGAAACTACCTTGCTAGACACAAGCTAGCCATGTTATCTAGTTGAGCTAGCTACCATTCGTATGGTGTTGTCTTAATAGGTGGAGTAGTGGTTAAGGTGGCAGGCTTGAAACTGAAAGGTTGTTGGTTCAAGTCCCCAGCTGCAAAAAAAAAACAACTAATAAAAAAGCTAATAGACTAGATTCAATGCCATGTGAAAAATGTAGTCATTTCATACTCTTACCAGCGAGTGTGCTTGAGAAACACTAAAATGATTTAGGAGATATTCGGTGTTAGGAACTATCGGTTCCGACCCACGTGATTTCCGTATTCCTAATGGGAGTGTCGCAACTTTCAACGGCTCTGATCGAAACATTCTATACACGCCCAGTTCCGCCTTTCCTCTTAGTGCGGTGTGGGCTTCGAATTAGCAACAAAGTGTCGGCACTTTCAACGAAACTCGTACTGTGGTAAGAACAGCTTTCCGTGGTGGAATTTACTACTGTAATGTTGCAGTTATTTTGTTGTAAAAAGACGAAGCTTAAATATCTTAAGCTTAAAGTATCTTGCTTTATTACGGCCTACTCTAGAAAGCGGCAGACTGAAGTGGGTGGGAAAAGTGTGTGTTTGTATGTGTACGTATGTATGAATGCATGCATGCATGTATTCATTATTATAATATTTAAATATATAGCCATGCATTTATTATTATAAATTTGTGTTTATTTGTTTCGTTGTGCGAAGTTTATTATATTATAATAATGTTTAGTATTGTAGCGTTTTTCGGAGTGCTACTACTCTGCGCGGATTCAAGCAGAGACCGACACCGTTTAACAGGAATCAA
>JAOVYW010073800.1:7283-19397 GCA_025775045.1 Hiodon tergisus
GTACTGACTGGGTTAGGTCTGTAGAAGGACGGAGGGGCCAATCCCGGAGAATCAGTACTGACTGGGTTAGGTCTGTAGAAGGACGGAGGGGCCAATCCCGGAGAATCAGTACTGACTGGGTTAGGTCTGTAGAAGGACGGAGGGGCCAATCCCGGAGAATCAGTACTGACTGGGTTAGGTCTGTAGAAGGACGGAGGGGCCAATCCCGGAGAATCAGTACTGACTGGGTTAGGTCTGTAGAAGGACGGAGGGGCCCATCCTGGAGAATCAGTGCTAAACGGAAGTCAGTGCTGTTGCAAGACAGGTGATAAGCTAACAACAGACCTTAGTAGGTATAGGACCACCAGAAAGCAGTGTGGTAGTGTTACTGGGAAATAAGAACGGCCCCTAGGATTTTATTTTCCTGGAATTCTGCACTGAAAGGATGTATAAGTGAAAGTGGTTAAGGTGATAGGCTTTGTAAGCAGGTTTAAGTCCCACCCTAGTCCCCATAGCCTTGAGGAAAGGGGCTAGAATTGCTTCAATATTCCACTGTTTACGATGCAGAATGAAGAAATTATAAATTGCTTTGGATGAAGGCGTCTGCTGACAAATTTCTTTCCAAAAGGCCTCTTAAATGACGTTTTGGCCTCTTAACCCTCTGTTTTTGACAATGGACGCAGTGTCGCCTAATTTCAAGTTGATGCGTGACCAAGACGATGTTGTTGGCCCGTTAGGATGAAGCTAGCACAATGTTCTAAAAAAGGCTGGATACACAATAGCCTTTGTTCACTTTACGAAGCAATAAGTGTTGCTGTGTTTTTGATTGTTCTGTGTGTGGTTAGATCTATGTATTGTATGGTATGGTGAGATTTCTAATTTAACTGGGAGTTATAGCACATGCAAGGAACGTACACGGTATATAAATGTATATAACGGAGGCCTTAAAAATTTCTGTTTTTTGGAGTGGAAAGTTTGCTCTTCAGACAGAAGAGCAGATATGGTCCTAACGACTCCCGCCTTATAAGTACTTATTCAAGCATCACACCCAACAAACTGCAGCAGAATCTGAAGGACTTGTTACCTGTCATGCGTTAACTTGCGCAAAGTGAAATTGTCGAGTGTCTGCAGAGGTTGCAGTGAAGAGCAGATAAAACCTCCATAATCCCTCAAAGACAAATAAAGTCTCAGTGTCGTGGACCAGTGGTCAGGGAACAAGGAAGTTATGCGTCGGAGGGCAGCCAGGGTCGTTACCTTACTGCATCCTTCAGAACCGAGTACGCCAAGGTGCTTCAGTAAAATATTCAACTGTGGAAATGGGTGATGTTTAAAAATGCAAGACGGAACAAAGTTGCTCTGTAAAAAGCCATCTGCTATGGGAATAAATGATGTACTGTAACAACAGACGCCATTAAAATGGTTAATGTGTCACAGGGGACAGTCGCATACAGTTATGTCAGGCAGGAAGAAGAGGGAAAGACATTTTCATCGACGGGACAACAGTGGGTGCACGGGTGTGCCTAGGATAAAATTGTCAGTGTTGAGCTGAAACACTACCCACCCCCTTGCATTTAGCAGTGGCCGTTTTGTGGGCACAGAGCTCCCAGGGGCTGACACAAACCGATTCCAAATCAGTGGAAGAACGCGAAATGTTCTAAAGAAGCATCCTTTTCTCTGCTCTTCTTGACGCTTGGCCGCGTGTTTGCTCAGAGTCTTGAGTTTTGTGTCGGGTTTTCCGGCCGCTCCGCCAGGATTGGGGTCATTCCATCAGCAGTCAAGGTTAGACACAGCCGGCCGTTGCTGTGCTCTGTGGCCATTTACATGCCACTGTGCTTTCCTTTCATCCCTGCTGATGGAGGCGTCTCATGAGCAAGGATGGCCTGCAAAATATGCCAGCCGGAATGACTTAATTAAAGGATTCGGGAGACTTGACTGTGGCGTTAGTTATTACAGAGACGTAATAAAGAAATGCATGTGTGAAAAGCAGGAACATCCTCTTGCGATTTACACATAACTGCTACTATGAGCTTATTTCTTGGGTTTACTTGATACGGGCTGCTCATGCCTTTTCAATGTGAATAGAAAAAAACAGGCACAATAAGCAAAGTTTTTCAATTACTGCGGACGTTTTCCATTTCTTTTACACATTAAAAAAAAAAAATCCAATCCAGGGCCACAGAGCCTGACTCAGCAGGTATAGAATGTACGGCAGGGAAAAGTAGCTTCTTTTGACCATGGGAGTCAACTGGATCACACACCAACATAGGGAAAACATGCCGTCTCCTCACAGACTACTATGACCCGAGCTAGAATCAAACCTAGGACCCTTTGTGCTGTGAGGTACCAACACTTCAGTGAGCCACCATTAAAACGACGTATGTACAAATGTGCTCACTAGCACAATGGCAGTGGTGACTGGACAAATGCGTATACTCTAGCGTGAGTTAAAGCAGTACTTTTATCAACGTTATGTAAAATGGGATAAAGTAAACTTATTCATCCCTCTTTGTCCAAGTGGAACGGGTAGGTGGTAACTTCCGCAGCTCTTTTGAGGGGGGCAGAGTTGATTACGGTCGACTCTATTCAGGCAGGCGGCAAATGTAGAATGTCATGGTGTAAATGGCCTGATGGAGAGGGCGGGAAGAGATTTACCACATGATTGTGGGAGACATGAAAGCCTGGTTATGGCCAGCTTTCTTTTTAAATAACTAGAGGAGATGCCAGGTTTTCTGAGGAATAATCTGGCGCCGATCGGCTTTCAGGGAGATCGCTGTTTTTTCATGTGTTTGGTGATTTGCCTCAGTTGCTTACTCACCTGAATTTCGGTTGCTGGTCATCGCAAATTGAAAAAGATTTTAAACGATGTATTTATTTATTTTAAAACTAGGTTTAATCAATGGTCTTGCTACCCATGCTTGTTTTGCCCCTCACAATGCAGGGATGGGTTTGCGTTTCCCTTTGAATCACCGGATGCATGTCCGCTGCACTGTCAGGAACCGGGGACGTTAATGAAGTCGACCTTGTCGGAGCGCACCCCCTGGAGAACATTTGGGTTTTGTTTGTTCTCAGAAGTCCTTTGGCTTTCCTGACCTTGGGTCCATTACTTCACAATACACCGCCCTCTTGGGGGAGCTGACACTGAGTATAATGTACTCCTTTGCTGATTTGTACTCTAGCCCCAACCCCCGTGTTATAACACATAGTCAGAGACACGTTGGCCAATTCCTTCCTTTGCAAAGGCTCGCCGCAGTTTTTCTTCTGTTTTTCTACCTGTTAACCTGTCTGGGAACACATTTGATCACATCAGTCCGTCATCCTTGAACCTGAACAGATGTTGCAGTCGTTGCCACGGCAATGAATGCTTAAATTTTCCGTTGTGCACTCCTTTTCTGCCTACTCAATCGTTGTTTCTGTGCGATTTGATATACTGAAGTATCTTCTGACTCCAAACAACAGTATCATTTGTTAAATATCACAGGTACGTCTAGCGTGTTTGTTGTTTGTCGAAGCTGAACTATGTACTCTGCAATATCAAGCAATTATGGAAGTTTTTGTAAGCATATAATCTATAATTTCCTAACTATATTACACTATATCAGGTTATCATTTGCTTGTCAGCGGATCTCGGCAGATGTTAGCTGCAGCTGTAGACAAGTCAACGCTAGAATGCCGTGATGTAAAACAACAGCCAACATAAGAAAAAAACTAAAAGAGCCACAAATTTGCAGACGGCAACCATGTGTCCTTTCACATGAGACATAGCTGTAAGACAAGAATTCAAAAGCAGATGCATTGTAATTCGCTGTGAATGGTTGTGAAGTTGTGATTTAATTACATGGTAACAGTATTTTTGCATGATTTTCCTGTTGTTGAAACCATTGCTTCTTTGTAGCATTGCTAATTTTTGGGCTCCTTGTGAATGAGCTCGCTGCTGACAGTGACTCCCTTGAGTTTTGTTTGGTTCCTGCTGTGAGAGGACCTAAAAAATGTGAAATGGTTATTCCTGGTCATGCTAATCAACACGTTGCAGTGGCGATACTGGCACAGCAAATCTATAGACAGCCTTCCCCCTTTTCCATTTTCAGAAGTTAGCGTGTTGCTAATGGAGCACATGCAGCCAACCTAACGTCAGTGTTATACTTTTAATTGTCAGTACTAATAAAGCTTTCTACAGAGCCTTGGACTTAGAGCCAGATGTTATAGAGTTTTTTTATGGATTAGGTTGTTTTCAAGGGCATAGACCATGCAAACAAATTGTGCATGTACTTAAACAGAGGCTCCAAGATACTCCCCTTGGATAAGCAACTCTTGTGCTGTTCGAGTTTGTGTCCCAGGTAAAATTATGGCAGACGGGTGGTTGGGGGAGGGGGATAAATATGTGTTTCACTATTCAAATGTGAGGGGGAAAGAACTACATTTCCTACAATACAAATATCCTCTGCTAGCTTGTTTGCTTTTTGTAGGCCGTAAGTTGCCTGTATCAATTTTGCAGTCATAATGGAACTTCTCAGCGAAGAATACCTTTGGCAGGAACAGCTTGCAGCATATGGCAGTGGGCGTTTGTGCATCAACTGGGTCCAAATAAAGCAGTTCCCCAGCTTCATTGGCCGTTGCATCAAAGCAGGGTGACTACTAACCTTTTTTTTTCCCATTTACTTTCATTGCCTCCAACTACCTATCTCCCTTTCTTTAAGTGGGCCTCAATCCACATTACAAAGCCTGCTCTGTTGTTGTAACAGACATTATTTCGGGGAATCACAGGCTGTAATCCCATTTCCTCAGAGTTCTTGTTCAAATTATTTCTGTTCATTGATCTTTCCTGACTGATTCTGTAATAAGGTTTCTTCGAGGTATGTTTAGTTGCTGGTCTCTGATTAAACGATGCTACTGCATTTCGCTGTTGGAGTTGTTGAATTATTAGCCTCTTTTATGTTTACGAGATGATAATCTTTGAACTTTGCCTGAGGGTGTCCAAAACTTCAAAAAAAAAAAAAAAAAATATATTATTACTAAGTGTTACGAACATTCATAGTCCCTTATAATCTCCCCCCCCCTCTCTCTCTCCCCCCTCTCTCTCTCTCTCTCTCTCTCCTCTCTCTCTCTCGCTCATAAGCACACTGCAGGACTTATCTCCTCCCAGAAATGAGCCATTTGAAGTCCTAGCCTTGGCAAGGAAAGGACTTGACTTCATCTGAGATGTCTGACAGTCGCTAAGGTGTCCTTTAATGAAGTAGGCAGCCCTCCAATCCTGGCTGTGCTCTTTATTCTCCCTTGCCTCTTGGTTTTCCGTCGAGGTTGCGGCTGGATTTCTTTTGAGGGCTGGGCTTTGCCAAACCAATTTTCTATGTATAGAGTAAATTATGCAGAAAGCAACAAACGAGTATCCATAAATTGGTTATCGAAGATCTTTTGACCTAACTACTGGATAACTGTTTAAACCTGTGACAATGATAAAGACAAGGGAAAAATGACTTTGGCAACTGTGAGCGCCTTCTGAACTGCATCGGTATAAAATGACGGAGATATTCAATCCCAGACCAGGTTGTTCAATATCAGGAAGCTCATTGAGTAACACTTGACGTCCCTCTGGATTGTGTGGCAATTACATGTAATGGATATCTTAATTATGTAAACGTTTCTAATTGCTACAGTTTATTTCTTTCATTAGGGGGGCATATGTTACTGGACCTTAAACCCAACAAACGCCGAACCCCAGACCTTCCCACCTCACATCTTTCTTCTTGTGGTCAGTGGAATGCACACAGGAGCCTTGAACGTTATGGCCTCTATTTCGCCGGCAACGCACAAAGGTGCAAGTTTTGGTCTGACACAGGTGTATTATTCCAGCGCACCAGCCGGGGAAGGGGATTAAGAAGCACCATGAGAAATAAACTTGCGCCAAGCGTGGGGTGGGGTTACGGCCGATTAGCATGTGTCTCTGCCAATCAGAACCCTTTTAGTGCAAGCACAGGCCAAAGCGATACTCCGACTGGGTTATTGGTGTATTTATCTTACCTGCTCTAGCAAAGATCACACAAGTATTCTACCTCTCTATTAAAATGTATTTTCCCTGTTTTGTTCAAAGAGGGAAAATGCATGTGAAATTACAGACAGTTAAATTACATATGCCGCAACATGCAATGTTCCTGTTAAGATAAATCGATCAATAAAATGTTTTACGGTGTCGGACAGGGGCAAACGGTGCATTTGTCTGCTATTTGTCTGAAATGCACAACTGGACTGGTGACTGAAACGGGTCCTTAGCCATAAGGAAAATAACTGTTCATCAGGTCGCAAATGCATTGCTTCTTAAAGCGGAGCACATTGGTGAAAAAGTGTGCAAACTCAAACAAGATATCAATATCAAAATTACAATATATTGGCGAAGTATAACGACACGAAATATTGTCTTCGGCGTATGTCTGTCAGTACGCAAGCTGACAGGATAAAGCAAGACTGATTAAGCTTCAATTATTATATTGTGTTCGTAAAATTCTCAACTTGATTAGCTTGCCGTCTTTTGATGGAACCACACCGTATTTGGTGTCGATCGGACTTGGGGTTCATGAGAAGAAGATTTTTTAAGGGTTTTTCCACACAATTCAACATGGCGGAGGACACGTAGTAACGGGATTTCAGGCTCCCTCTGGCAAAGTCGTTCACCGAGAGCAAGGACACGTGTGAGACTTTTGTTAATTAGATCAGGAGACACGATGCTTCAGAATGTTTAGGGTGATTGGACACGAGGTGGTGCTTAACCAATCAGAGCATGGTTTGTTGAGTGGGTGTGGCGATCCTTCGATCAGATTGCCAAATTAAAAGGAAACGAGATTCTCCTATGGGGGTTTTCTACAAGAAGACTGATAATGTTTACTCAAAATGCGTTCAGAAAGTTTTGCAGTTACATGATCTTTATTTTATTTTGATTTTTTGAGTGTGTGTAGCAAATTTTAGTTGTGTGACAGAATATGACTTTAATAATAGTGTTGTCCAAAGCACTAAACTTTGATTAACAGAGACCAAAATAGCAATGCACTTTTGCGAGGGTTTTGTTAATGGTCTACCCAACAATTCACCCCCACACTGCTGCTTGTGTTGTTGGACAAAATAGAGCCCTAAAACTTAAAGAAGGATAACTTCAGGTCTAGATACCCACACATCTCCTGGAATTGTTATCTATTATTTTAGATGACAGGGGTCGGGCCAGCAAATTTCAAGATGCATCTACTTTAGAAATGGCGCAGCAAGAGTGGGCTTGCTGACAAAAAGTAGTATGGCTTAGGATATTCTTACCACCTGTAGTGTAGCAATCACTGGCCGCCACTGTCAGCACCAAATTAACCACTGGCGAGCCCTTCAAATGCTCGACAGTGTGGGCTCGGAGGACATTACCAGACCGTTCTGAAATTTACATATTTCAGGGCGGAACTCGGCATTCAGCTTTGTGCCCAGTTGTCAGACATCTCAAGCCCTTGGCTTATTCTCTCGAGAGAAAGCGAGAAGGTACCAAGTGTCTGGTGAAGACCTAAGAGGCAGGGTGCGACACCCATTGTCAAAACTGGGAGTCCTCCAGGTTTTTTTTATCTGGGGGTTGACAGGCATTGCTTCGAACTCATGTGTCTGGTAGCCGGTACGAGGCGCCATTTGGTACCAAAGACACAGTGCAAAGTGTTTGTGTGTGGTGAAAGAGTGGGGTGAAAAGTCAGGACAGGGAGAGAAAGACTCAGAGATAGGGTGTGATAAGTTCCTCAAGAGATTTCCAGAATGACAGTAACCCTCGCACAAAGGTTTTATCTATATCGGATCAGATGATAAAATATGTTCATATATTTCTTTTCTTTTATATCGTCAAAAAGCCAACTTTTCAGGAAAAACTAAAACTGACTTTTTTTTTCAAGTTAACCAATAAACTTCATATTCACATATTGTTTTCAGTAAAGTTTATTAGCCGTTGAGACAACAAAACATCACAAAACACAGAGACTGACGGCCTTAAATCTGAAGAAATGGAAAAAATACCAAACATGGAGAATTTTCAACAATTAAATCAAAAGGGGAAGGAACCTTTTTTGAGGCACTACACTTTGCACAGTAAAACTGCTATTACATTAACTTTAATTTAATTTAATCACAACATTTCTTTTTTTCGAAGGAATATAAGATTTAAGATATGTGGGGATAAACGCAGTATTTCATGAGATGTTCAATGCGTTAAAAAAATTACCTTTCTTGGTAAATACCCAAGGTGTCAACTCCTTAAGATAGCTGCACCTCACATGTGAACGACCTGTTTACACAGGTTGATGACAAATAAGGGTTAATAAGATGATAATAAATGCACTGTATATTATCGAACTTCAATTGTTCTAATGATTTTTCTACTAAATTGCTATAATCTAAGCCTATCCTTATATTCTTAGGTATTAATAGCCTTCCATACAGTATCCAAATTGACTGTCTCTTTTAGCAATTATTTTTGTTCTCAATAATTGCAATAAAACAAACACAAATATATATTTTCATTCTAAGCAAAGCAGCAGAAATGATGACGAAGTAATATCATTGAAAGACATAATCACAGCTTTGCAAAAGCCACAAAGCAGAAATGCAATGCGCCAGATTGGAGGGGATTGTTTCTAATCTAAAACCATTAGGTTGCGTTGTTAATGGTTCAAAGTGGCCTGGTAAATCGAATACTTGCATTGTAAAAATAATTTAGCACATTCATGCACGAAAAAAACAAAACACAATAGTTTGCTGCTGTTCGGCATTTGATGCTTACTTTTGGATCCATGTCGAAATCCTTTGAAAGGGCAGAATTAGTTTCAATGAGGTAATATCAAAGACGAGTTGAGTAGGGTTGCGTTATTGTTCAAGTAATTCCACTTACCAAGCCCTTCACTTTTGTTATAATGATTTGATGTGGGACGTGGGAGGGGTCTCTCTCGCGGCTCCCTGCAGTCAACAGCCAGACGTTTGCGCAGAACAAACACCTCTGTCCGGACACCGAGGCACAAGCATTTCTGCGGCTGGAGCGACGCGAAAGCTCCGGACTCCTCTTTCTCACGACAGTTGAGCCCCTGAAGTGAATCCGGAGATCTAAATTTGTCGATTCTATCACAGGTAAGGGTATTTGGGACATTTTATGCTAATGATCTGCGTCGTCCTATGTTATCGTTATTTTTACAGTAGATGTTAGATTAGAAGTACTCAAAACATTGCCCCGTAACCCATTACCTGCGCAATACCGCTTTTCCACTTTGTAGCGAGGAAAATCTCTGTCGAAAGACCTGCCTTTGATATTAAATGATAATGTATTCTTCTATACCGTCGTATATTTCGACAAAAAGTACATTATTCAAGTATGTGATAAATGCAGCCAGTGTCTTGTATTTTAATTTGGATTTTCCTTCACGTCGAGCGTTTTCGCCTCTGCTAAAATAAATGTATGTAACATTAAAAAATGACTTAGAGCTAACTGTAATCTGTAATTGCGCTTAACTTTCCATCATGGCAATGTCCACGGAATGTACTTGCCGTGTAGTGCCAGCGACGAGGGAAAGCGTGGATGAATGTGATAATGATTTCGGTTTATTCATTTTCGGCGTATTAATTTAGCGATTAGCGTCATTGTATAACATGCAAGTTGTCTTTAATCACAAGAAATATTCATATTCTCATTTCGAATGGTACTACTGTTTCTGCTACCGCTGCGTTCATATTCTAGCACTAATACGAATAGACTACCACTTCCAGTAATAATGATAAAAATTGTAACAGAAATTGTAATAATAAAATAATAATCATACATTCGGTTTATAAAATATACCGTTCATTATTTAAAATTATCCAGATGCCACATTAAACGAAAAATTTGAACGTTTTAAATGGGTGGTTGAAGGTTTGCTTGAGCTCAAGCTGGTAAAATTGTAACAAGTGGATTTCAAGTTTAAATCCCTGAACAGGCACAGCTGTTCCGCATGTCACTCAGCCTGAATAGCTTAAATAAATATTCTGCTGTATAAGCCGATGGACTTTAAAGTTGTGAACTGTTTCGGGTGGTATCACCTGCAAGAAGCAGTCTCCCCGTTGTCAAATAATGTCTGTCTCTAATTTGTCATCACCCGAGTGTCCAGAAGAAGGACACGTACGTCCAGGTAATGAGGTACACTCGCTGTTAAAGAGCACTCGGTAAGTTTTAGCTGAATGCAACATCAGTGACATAGGTCTGCACCCAAAAGGAGAAGGGGTGAGTCAATTTTACCAACAGGGCACAAGAATGAGGTGACTGACACCCATCCACTGAAGAGCGCACCTGTTAAACACGTCTGCTGTCAGACAAGCCTGTGAAATGGCAAGGAGTGTGAGATATTGCTAGTAATGTCCTGCTTAGGTAGTCCGCCTTGACAAAGGCAGGAGAACATCTTTTTCAGCTGGCTTCAGCAGAATATCAGCACTTCTGACCCTCGTCATCTCTTAGGTCTTGTTTTAGGTGCCCATCTGTTTGTTCCTTCATTTCATTATCGCAAGGCATTACGATGCATATATTTTATACGGGTGAATTCTGAATTCTTGAGAAAGTCTTAATTATTAATTATTATCCAAAGTAGCTGGTATTATGAAGTGTGTCTTTGATAAACCAACACAATTATTTAAACATTTCAAATGTTTAAATTATTATTATTTTATACTGGAACATGATTTAGCAGTCTCTTAGAGATGCATCATCCAAAGACTGATTCCGCAATTGCACTTTTCTGTCACTTAGTCTAGCAAATGATGATTAATCTGCCACTTTGTCCCTTAATTTCCCAAACAGTGACTTTATAGAATCTGCCGCATCTCAGCAGCCCCTGTCGATTAATCTGAGGAGGACGAATTATACATACGGGCCATCTCGACCCCCTTAAACTCCGAATACTGGGAAAGCCATTATGTGACTCATCACCTGGTCCACTGTCGATGTGAACTCTTTTTTTTGAACTCGCCTGTGTTAATGATCAGGCATTCCCTTGTTTTAAGAGATTAGATACAATAGAAAAAAAATCACAAAAATCACCCTGTCATTAATCAGACATTTCAGGGAAATATATCTGATAGAATAAAGTTATAATAATAATAATAATAATAATAATAATAATAATAATAATAATAAAACTAGTTGCTTCATTCATTTTGGTATCCAAGGTGCTGCAGGCTAAGACCATGAATATTTAAAGAGTTATTATTCCTTTTGGCTGATATTAATTTAATATTCTATTTGTAGACTGATATAAGGCCGACATTTTGCCAAACGCTGAAGTGCATTGCACACTATGCATCTATAATTTAATTTAATTATGCTATAAAATGGAATCATTCTGAATGAAGTCTTGACATAGTAGCGCTCAGAGTTACAATACTCTGCAATGCTGCGCCGTGAGTCCAGCGGGGATAGCCAATGTCTTATCTTCATTGGGTTAGCTACGGTAACAGTGATAAATGGAGTGGGTTTTGTGGCTTAGCATCCCAGGCTCTGTTCCGTCTGTATCAGGGCGCCCGCTTCCCCCTCTCAGTGACCGCACTCACATGTCTGGCAGTGGTTAGTAGCTGCAGGTGTGTCATCGCGGGTTCTGTATTCACGGCCATGTTTTTCCTTGTCTCCCTTTACCCGCGCCTCAGATGTTTGATGGGGGCCGCACTGCCACGCAGGCATCTGTCATCCTCGCGTGCACTCTGGTTCAGACACTTGCTTGGCCGTTGTCCAGCTGGGCGGATGACAGCCGGGAACCTTTGTGGTCCATTTTGAGCACAATTTCGGGGGACCGTGGTTGGAATAAAAAGCTGGACCTGTTCTGCAGAACTGATCCACTTGTGAGGAAGAAACATTATAAATGGAGAATTAGAAAACACACACACATTATTTGACTCTTAGTCAAAGTTGTCTGACTGCTGGAATATATGTATCCCTTATACATAGTTCTAAGTTCCCAGGTAACCGAAAACACGCTGTGTACCAGTACCACAATCAGCTTGTTCCACTCTCTATTGATGTTTTGTAGAAACTGGCCAAGAATGCGTGTTCAGTTACCTAGACGTCCCTGGTGTCGCGTGTGTTCAGTTACCTAGACGTCCCTGGTGTCGCGTGTGTTCAGT
>JAOVYW010073801.1:6279-19395 GCA_025775045.1 Hiodon tergisus
AACCCAAACAACCCGGAACCCCCCCCCCCCCCCCCCCACTTGACTGCCTCACACCTGTCTACCTCACATCTCTCTTTTCATTTTCCAGCATTTTGAGCACAGAAGGTTTATGCAGGGTGAGGTAGGAGCAGAATGCAGGTCTTTGACCTGGCTGTTCTCATTTTCAGTGTTGTTTGTAAATATGTTGTTCTATGATAGTAGGAAACCAGGGTTGTAAATTCTAGTCTCCCTTTCGAAGTAGCTTCTTCAGCAGCCTCTGTAGGTGGCTGTCATGGAGTTTATAGTAGGGCATTATTCAATGATTTAAAAAAAGGAAAATTGAGTCCTCCTTCATGTTGTCCTTTCCAATTATCAAAGAGACCCATTAATTAATGTGTCAGTGACTACTGTCCTCTCTTCAAGTCAGGTGTCGGCACACCAAGTCTGACTAAGAAACCCTTAAGGCTTAGAGGAACATGAAGTTCACCAAAAAGAAAGGGAAGGGCTTAATGGAACCTCAGGGAATGGGGTTGTAATTTATAAATCTAGGTGCCAAAACATTCTTTTCGCTTCCTGAAATGCCGACAGGTCATATGTTGATAAAGTAATTTTTAAAAGGCTGTCAAACTTGATTTGCTAGCTGAATGATTTAGATCGATACTAGCCAGAGTAAGCCATAGAGGATTTATTTTTTCTTGTTTCTATTGTCAGTCTCCCTGTGCTCACATTTTTATTACAAGCAACATATTTGTCAATAATTTAAAGGCGGCTCAGTTAACTAAGAATCAGTGGGTCATTTATAGAATCTAGAGAACAACGTTAGTATTAGACTAGTTATGGGAGAGAGAACATTCTGCATAAAATTATTTGCAACTTCAACTTGCAATGACATAATTATTTGTTCAGTTTGGGCATTCTGCCTTCTGCACATATGTGATGTTTATACAGAAACTGCCTCTCACTGTTTGGAATGAGGAATAAAATATAATTGACAATATCAAATTTTGCATCAAAGCACTCTGATTTCGTCAGATAAAAGCAGTACTGGGAAATAAAGTACTGCGTCAGCTATCATGTGAATGACCTATATCATGTGAATGACCTCTGCCTTACTGCCCGCTGTTATAAACCCTTTAACTAGGGTTTCTTCACGTGTTTCTGAAAACTTATTCAGCATGGATGCCGTGTAGCTGGGAGTTACTTTGATTGTTGGCCTGCTTGGCAGACACTTACACCAAGAGTCCTGAATATAATACTGGATATTTGCAGAAGCGATAAAGGTTAAGTACCCTTCTCAAAGGTAGGAAGTACCCATCCTGGGATTTGGAAATGCTGTGTTCTCATCCCAGTTAAAGTCCCTTAACCAATAAACCTGCAGCAGACTGCTGTCCATAATTTTATTATTGACCAGGTGCTCATGCAGGAGCTGACGCATGACTGACGATTTAGGAAGATGGTGTTATTAGGCGTCTGTGTATATATGATTATTTACGGGGCAGTATTGTAGATGCGGTTATGGTTCCAATACATTGAGTCTGGATCCTTTGCATTGTTTATACATGTAAATTCTAAACTGCTGAAAAAGATTTGCTGTATCTGGAGGCTGTGTCTGAGTGGTTAAGAAAGGCTGTCTGTTTGGCTCAGTGAGAGTGCTGCGAGATGTCGTTTGAGCAGAAGAATATTTTACATAACCCTGGGAACATATGGACAAAAGTGTGTGGGCGATCAGTCTGTCCAACGGTTAAGTTGAGCTCTATTGATTTGGCTGTTAACGCTTTGTGTATGATAGCTGTAAGAAAGCTTCGTAAAGAACATTCCTTTTCCTGCGAATGGCTGTTTGAGGAATCAGTGGGAAATGTTTAAAAAGCATGATAAGGGGGGGTCCAGAGGATTGCATGATGAATTTTTAAAAAGCATTACATTTTGAGATACAGGTGAAATAAAAGCAAGAGGTGTAATGTAATAAATATACCACTTAGAAATTAATGCATTTTATTTCTGGTGTTGGTTATGTCTTCACAGTGAAGACACAGAAAGCAGCCCATTAGTCCTTGTAGTTTCGTGATTTAAATACAGAGGAGGTTTTGAGAGGTGATATATCTATGATGGAATTCTAAAATATGCAAAATTTTGAACTGGGAAATGGTTGAATCGCCAGTGTCCCGTCTTATATTTGGTCTTCTTTCATCTCTTTAAGCTGTCCTTGAAGTGCCGGGCTCCTGAGGTCTCCCAGTACGTCTACCAGGTGTATGACTCCGTCCTGAAGAACTAAACCCTTGGTCGATCACTACTCTCCACACCGTGGACCTCACCCCATCTCCCCATTGTGCAAGAACAAACTACAAAGTTTAAGCCATGGTTTTGTTTTTTTGTTTTTTGTTTTATGTCCTCATCTCATCTTTGTCTCTATGAGCAAAGGCACTAATATTCCATCCAAAACTATATATATCTATATATCTTAATGTTGTTGATGTGAAAATGTAGTTCCTGGTGTATCTCTATAGAAGAGATATACACTTAATTCACTCCCTTTTCTTCATACAAAGACGTGTAAAACAGTATGGCGTAGGATGGCTTGTCTCAGTTGGTTCTACTCTTTCTCGCTCCCATACGGTTTTTACTTTCCATGCCTGCTTAACCATTCCAGCACAAAAGAAAAAGGCAGAACACCGTCTTGTCGAAGTGATTGGTTATCCAGGTACATGGTGACACTGGCATTACGGGCCAATGCCTTTGTCATCCGTTTCGCCTCTCCTACAGAGGGTGCATCTGAAAGACCAGTTGAGGGCTCAAGCTCAGATCAAGGCTCAGATTCTGTGATTGGGTGGATTGGTGGCCTCTTTTATCTTTTAACCACTGCATATACCACTTTATGGTAGTTTACTTGAGTCTGTGCCATCTTTGTTTTATATATTTTGTATTATGATTGTTGTTGTATTCTTCCTTTTAAAAATGAACTGAAAATAGCCTCTGGGAACTTAAACCTCTTTCTTTTCT
This sequence comes from Hiodon tergisus, assembly GCA_025775045.1. NCBI lineage: Eukaryota > Metazoa > Chordata > Actinopteri > Hiodontiformes > Hiodontidae > Hiodon > Hiodon tergisus. The sequence goes on from JAOVYW010073801.1 coordinate 9,256, forward strand.
CTTGCGGTCCTACCTGCCATACTTACTCATTGCTATGGGGCAATGAGTATGATGTGCATCTGTGAATTTGTGCTTTTGTATCGTATGCGTCATGGTAACACCCCTTGTAGAATCCCCAGCAGATGAGTTAGACTCCTGTGTGCCTAGGGTGTAATGTGAAAAACAGTATTGCATCATGTTTTTTTGTTTTTTTTCAATCAGAACACGTAGTTAGAGATCCATTTTTAAAGACAGTTGATATCATGGGGTTCTTTGTCCTGTGCAGAACGGTGCTGTCACCCCAAGGAGAGAGAGCGACTCTAATTTGCACGCCCCTCCACACCAGGTGTGTTCTTTTTAATTTTAATGTAGAAGCTTAGATGCCCTGCCAATGTGTAATTCCAACTGGCTAAAATACAACCACATGCCAAGCATTAAGTGTTTTTTTTTTTTGTTTTTTTTAAATGTTTGCTTTCACCCGCCATACTTTCTACCTTATCCATTTCAAAGGGTTATCGACTGTGCCGTTTGTTTCAGATTGTTGTGCTGATGCCATAGACCAAACCATTTGCCATGGTTGCGTATTTTTGATTCTGTGTAGCAATGGCGTTTTTGTTTGTAGATCTGAGTATGTATAGGTAGTTGTTCTTTAAGAGCCGTCTAGAAGTTTAAAACATTTATTCGTATGTAGTGTAATTTTACTCTAGACTGGATTCAAGGGTAGCACGATACAGTAGCGTTGAACCAAGGCCTCAAATGTAAGTGGTTTTTAAGAATTTTATTTATAAATACAGATATCGTTTCTAATGATGTTAGGAATATTAAAAGTAATTATGCTTGCTAAACGTACTGTAATGCTTGGAGTTGTCACAATTTAAATGCATAGACACAAATCTAAAGAACACAAATGATAGGGTACAAATATTGTTTTGTGACGTGAATATGATCTTTAAAAAATAATAATAATCCGTTGCCATGCATAATGGTGTGCCTGTGAATCTGCATGTAAACAGTTGCTTCTTAGAAACCCAACTTTCTTTGTAACGTCTGTGCTGCAAGTCATATGTTTAAATAATGATTAATCAAATGGACGGGACCTTTTCTGTGTTCCAGATTGTGTTGCCATGTCTCTTAACATTTTAAAACAATACTTACGTGCAAGGCCTTTGACGGTGTTCCGTACTAAAGCCTTGATATACTATACAAGATATGTTGTACTAGCTACTCCTCTGACTTGCACTTCAGACAACAGAGCAAGATTTGGTTGGGGGCAGTTTCAGTTTCTCAGTGCATCTCTGTTTCTGCTACCGATCACTTATGACTCTCCATTTCCAAAGCAAAAGACCTTACTGCTTTAGTTAGGGATCTCACATGACCACAATGTCTGGATGGAACGCTCCTACCGGCTAACTTCTTACTTGACTCTTTTCAACCCTATTGTCTTACTTCAGCTTTCATTATGTCTAATGTCGACGTTGCTTTACAGCCACAACTAGTGTGGAACCTGTTTCATTTTGTTTTGCCTTTTTCAATAAACTGTTCTGTCATATGAGCTGTCTCCGTGTGTGTCTTTCATTCATTTGACGTTAGCTCAAGAACTTGATGGGAATGCAATGACAAGTGCAACATGTTGCCAAAGTCAAACTTAGGAAATGACAAATTACTGTTTATTTGCTGGGATAACTTCATTTTGGCAGCATTTCCCAAAACAATCTTATGCCTGGCTCAGCTTGTATGAAGGTACTTCATTCAATATTCATTTACCGGCACGATAATTTCAGTTCTGTATCATGGTGAACGTGGAAGTATTTTCTTTGGTTCTGTTGAATTTTGCAGTTTTTCTTTTTCTTCTTCAGAATAAGATGGGCCACAATTAATAGTCTTAATAAACCTGCAGTAATGTTGTCTTTGGGTGCTTTCTGAGGGCTCAGACTACTACAGCTGAAAAGGAGACAATTGGCCAGACGGTACTTCAAATGTAAAATTCTGTTCACATCTCCTCCTCTTTCAGAAGTTCATATTACTTCCATTAACCTTAGACTACTTGGTGCAATAGACACTGCCACACTGTCACCTACAATTCATTCTTCCTGAGTTATTTGCAGCTTTCTCTACAGTACTATGCATGTCCACAAAAACGTCCGGTGTAATTATTTTGTCCTCATAGTAAAATGAAAGACAAATTAATCAAATTAACTCTGAAGTTTGAATTCTCCACACGCTAAAGGTGTTCATCTATTTCTTTAGCCATCTATAATTTTATATTCAATGAGACACTCCAGGTTAATGAAAAATGTTTATTTTGCGGTTCTATCTAAGGGTAGGGGGGGTATAACATTCTCTTTCCCAGGTGGCGTGCTGCAACCTAATTAAATCTCAACTAGGATTTAATTATCCATTTGGGTAACTGATACAGTTTTACATTCTCATTAATGGGAGAGTTGTTTAGAACTGATTTTGTGTTTGTGCATCGGGACTAGTTCGGAAGCCTCTGTCCTCATATTAAGCTCTGCTCTGCAGTTTCAGGGGTTTAACACCGCAGAACAACCCCAGTCAAACAGAAAACCTTATTTGGTGACAGGGGAAGCACCTGCTTTGTACGCTATTTATTTGTTTGGCTAGAGCCTGGAGCAAGCAGACAGAATCTGCCAGACTCGTGCTGGATGATTTCTGGCTTTTCAGAACTAAGGGTCTTAAGGTTTTTTCTTTTTTTTCTTCTTTCTTTTTTTGTGTGTCACTTTTGTGATTGACCTCTAGGACCATTAGGTTGAAATTAATCCACTCCTAAGTCTCAGCAAGAATGCTTAGTATGTCTAAACATAGAGGTGGCATAAATGAGGCCAATTTGGTCAGTGTAGTTGAAATTTCTCTAAACGCAGGAAGGATTCTTTGAATCGGAATGTAAATGCTTTGAAATTACCAGGGAAGATACTTTCAGAAATGTACCGTATATCCTTTTCAAGTGTGGATTAAGAGCAATATCTTAACCTGGTACCTGTTTTTCAAGCATGTAAAAATTGATATGTGATTTAACATGAAGCTTTTAATTTAAATTTTTGACTTAAATCCCATTTGGAATATAATACTGTATGAATAAATCTGACTTCAAGAATGTTTGGTCATCATTAATTACAAAACATTTTGGTTACAAAACCATTTAACCTTTGATGATATTTATGAAACAAATGTGTCGCCCATCACCGCTAAAGACAAAAGATTAGGGAGCAGGAATATATTTCAGCCTGTTACACATTAGAATCATGGATAAAGGAATGCTTGTTTGACATGCATTGGGCAGGTGTGAAACACGTGGTTGCTAAGCAACAGTGGTGCAAAGATGCGGTTGCTAAGAGACAGCCGCTGCACTGCCCGTTGGCATCGGCATTTACACGTTGTTTTTTTTACGCTGTTCAGTCCAGACTACAGCAGTACAAAGCAAACTAATACACTTGAGATGAGAATTCTTTAATTAATAAAAAGATTTAAAAGATTTTTTTCTGAAGCACAGAGATGACACGTACTCTTTCATAAATAATATTTTCCTATATTTTTCCCATATTCACTGCAATATTCAGGCGGTGGGGAAATGACTAGCCAAATTAATTTCTAAGCGGCTCATTAAATTTATGTTAACATTTTTTAATGACAGGAGAAACTACCTTGCTTTTTTGTACAATAAACATTGTATAATACTGCTAAGTTAAACGACTATATCAAATAATATAATTTTTTCGATACATTTATTGTCAGCAGTTTTTGGAATAGGAATGGGGTTCAAAATGTAAATTGGCCTTAATTAGTGGATTTATCTATTTCAGCCACGCCAGTTGCTGATAGGTGTATAAAATCTAGCAAACAGCCATGTAACCTCCATAGACAAACATTGGCAGCAGAATGGCCCATACTGAAGAGCTCAATGACTTTCAACGTAGAACAGGATACCACCTTTCCAAGTCAGTTCATCAAATTTCTGCCCTGCAAGAACTGCCCCAGTCAACTGTATGTGCTGTTTGTAAAGCTGAAATGTCTAGGATCCACAACAGCTCAGTTGTTAAGTGGTAAACCACACAAGCTCACAGAGAGTGTGAAATTTAGTGTAGGAGGAATAATGGTCTGGGGCTGTTTTTCATGGTTCAAGCTAGGCCCCTTAGTTCCAGTGAAGGGAAATCTTAACGCTAAAGAATACAATGTCATTCTAGACAATTCTGTGCTTTGTGGAAACAGTTTGGGCAAGGCTATTTCCTGTATTAGCATGACAATGCCCTAGGGCACGTAAAGAAACGATTTGTTGAGATTGGTGTGGAAGAACTTGACCGGCCTAATTGCCCAACAGCTGTTCCCTAATGCTCATGTAGTTAAATGGAAGCAAGTCCCTGCAGCAATATTCCACCATCTAGTGGAAAGCCTTCCCAGAAGAGTGGAGCTGTTACATCAGCAAAATTTTCAGCATATTAATTATCATGATTTTGGAATGTGATGTTCGATGAGCAGGAGTCCACAATACAATTGTATAATCACAGACATGAACAGATTTTGAATCTTATAAACACGAGATGAGACTGAATTCTTTAAAGAAGAAAATAATTTAAAATGTAGTTTTATGGAAATAATCTCAATCCCCTAAACTATATAAATGGCAACAAACTTTTGTTTACCAGAATCTTCAGAAGTTAGCCTGATACGTGTTTATTGCTGAAATACAGTAGCGTAAGCATTGTTTTTCTGCCTATAGATCGTTTGTTAGTATGAGAATATTGGATTATATCACTTCCCACCAGATCTACACCTGACAAGATTTAAACCTGGGCGTATTTTCATCTAAATGAGCTACGTCAGCTTTATAACTGATGTTGGTCCTAGTAACGCCACTGAACGTTTTAATGGTGCAGTCAAGGTCGTAGAAAATAATACGCTTGATGAATGAGGTGCTCAGCGTTCAGCGCATGGACGTACTGAATTCTGTCTTGAGTTATCTGACGTGCGTTTTGACCCTGTGATGACTGGTTGCCGGTCGCAGAGAAGAGGAGAATGTTTTCACTGTGGACTATACCTCAACGCAGCCACCTGAACCACTTATCTGCGAGTGGGAGGCAACCGAGTTTTAAAAATTAAGCAGGGTTACCTTTTGGCGATAACACTAGTAGACTCTCTGCTATGCTCTGGATTGCACGCAGTTCACAGAATTGAGCATCTAAACTACGCGTTATAACAAGGTAAGACGGCGAGCCGTTCAATATTGTTACGTCCCGTTATATATGTATATATACACACACATTTTGGGGGTTTGGATACAATAGTAAACTGTACGTCATGTTCGTCTGTTTCAATTCAGGAATACGACAAAAACAGAGATTTATAAAGATTTATGTCGAATTTATTCTTACCTACCTACTTGGTGGTGGTCATAATATTACGCTTTTCCAGACTGTAAAGTTAAAGTGCACATCGGAGTAGGCTGTTATAATTGCTGTTGTAAAAATGGTCAGTAAAGTTACAAAAACTCGTCCTAGATTTGTATAGTAGCCTACTAGAACCCATATGCAAACGACAAAAGTTCAAGTAATCGACAGTGGTCAAACGAAAGTTTATTTTCTTTAGAAGACAAACATGAAAGAATGAACGCAAATTAAAGGATGCCTTGCCGTTTGTCGTAGCTTTGCAGTAAAGGGGGTTTTTTCTTCATTGGAACTTCTACGTCCTCTATAAATATCGTACTTGTTCCAGTTAATCTGTTCTGACCCCATTTAAGTATATTGCTGCACAGGTTTTCATTACGGTGATGTGATTTCTAAATAAAGCCACGAGCTATCTCATAAAATAGCTTTTTTATTATTGATTTGATATTTCCTGGAATGGTAACGTGGCTCATCACTTTTGATTTACCGCTTGTGTCTCGAATTTTCCACAGTTCAACTATTAACTCACGTACATTTCATGAGTATAATCTCAAATTATTGTTGATAACATTCTAATACAAGCATCAAAACTGAAACCTTAACAATGACGCCTTTTTTTATTGAGCCCCCTTCAATAAAAAATGCAATGCATTACTAATATCCTCTGCGTAAATTTTTTTTTTTTTTTAATTTAGGAAGGAGTTTTTTAAGGAAAATTCCTTGCTCTAAGAGGTATAATACCCTGAAGGACAAAAAAAAAAAAAAAAAAAAACTGTCTGCACCTCATTCAGTCCTCAGAGAGTCCTGATCCTCACGGTTTCTAGAAAAAAATCCCCATACATACCTTGCCAAAAAAATCCTCAGAAAGCCCTTGGTCAACGGCAAGGAGCCGTACTCTTGGCATGTACACTGACAGATGTTCTTGTTGGTTTTTGATACATTTATGTGAAAGCAAAAGTTTAGTTGGTCAAATTTTTATCTCTATTATATCTCTGCTCTCTGACACCAGGTTTTGAAAAATATAATTTTTTTTTGCAGGAGATGTCTTTTTCAAGCAATGGGGCGGGTGATGTAAGCGTGTTCTCTCCCTTTCCAAAGTGTCCTGGGGGTGTTGGCCTATGAATGGGACCTCGCAGTGCCCGCTGCAGCCGCCATTTCTCCTGCTGTGACTATGCAGTGTCCGGACGCCGCCTTGAATGCATTGGCCTGTGGTATGCGAGAACAGGGAGGGCGGGGCCGCTGGCAGAGGGCGAGGAGGAGGCAGTGGAGGTGTGCCTCCGCCCTTCAAGATTGCGGTACTGGGGGCACAGGGGGTGGGCAAGACGGCCGTGGTTCGCCGCTTCCTCTATGATGACTACAGTGACGTTGCGGTGCCTGCCCATGCTCGCCGGGTCCACCCGTCCGCCGCTGTTCTCAACGGGCACGTGCACGACCTCCAGATCACCGACTACCCCCCCATTCCCAAGTTCCCCAGCAGCACCCTGCAGGTAGGGCACATTTAAGCATTTTTGGACTGTCTCTCCAATGTAAGAATGCATCTTTCGAAAGGCAGCTTTTCAAGGCAGGAAGTCAGGGAGGTGACTTGAGGGCCTTGAAGTGCAGCTTTCAAAAGATGCATTCTCTTTTTTGAGACACAGCCATAAACTCGTACTTAAGTTAGAGACTGGTATTTGTTTCAAGAAGGCATGAGCATTCTTACTGAAGCACATATGTCTATACGGAGGTTGATATTTTACCACCCAGCTATGAAATTTTAACATTATCGCATATTATTGCATTATTATTTTTATTAAAGATGGTTGACACTCATAATAACTTTTAGAATAGAACAATTATATGTCTAGAGTAAGCTCACATGTTGTCTTTTATCTCCTTTAGATATAATATATTTTTATGCAAAAGTTTGTTAATATGTTGGAAAGGGCACTGTAATCAACAGTGATTAACCGTAAGGCGCACATACTTGTAGACTGGTAATGATGCACAAAATCGCAAGAAATACAGATGGAATCAGCACTGTAAATCAATTATTATTATTTCTTTAACCTCCACTCTTAGAAAATACCCACAAAGAGGCGCTAGTTTCCACCCAGCAGTACTTATGCCACATTCTTTAGCCTGTGCAAAGTGCAGTGGGTGTCCCTTGTGGGGTCTGTCACTGGACCACCCCAATGTCTGGAATGCATTCAATGGTTAAGTGTAATGTAAAACTTTGTAAATGGATATTAGAATACTGTGAGATTGAAAGAGGCACAGCGGTATTTGCCATTTGATAATTTCACTCTTACTGATTCTAGTTGCTATAGTTGCTTGAGTACTTTGTGTCTGTTGCTGGCTTTAAAAAATGCTGAGAGGTTTTTCATCAGATATTAAACTAGGTTAATGTCCTGAAATCTGTTATGTATCCCAGTTTAATCATATCCCCGTCCTTGAGGCTTCAGGTTTTTGAATGCTATAATGAGCGTATATATATATATATATATCAGATTAAGGTACGAATGCAGCAGTTTGAGGACCACTGGTGGCCATAGCTATTGCGCAGTCATCTAAATCTTCAATTGCCTCTGTGATTTAGAGTTAGTGTGGGTATTGCTAATTCCGGATCTGATGGCTGTGTCCATGAAAGAGAGGGATCTTGGGACCAGGACTGCTTCAGTTCTCTGTCTGCCCTCTGCGCACCCTCTGCCTGCCCTCTCAGAGACCTCATCTGAAAAGGCTGCCACGTTGGGAAATAAAAACAGGGATGCTTTGTCAGCAGCTACTTGATATGACAATCCTCTGAGCGTATCAGGCGTGGCTACATAGACATGAGCAATCTAGTATTTTGGTTTTAGTTTGTTTAGTTTTTTTTTTACTTGCTGTGCAGAGGTTTTTAATTGTTGTAGGCTGGTGTTCTGTAGTTCATGTACATATGATCTATGACTCTCGGAACAAGGGCCGCCAGTGGGAATCATCACAAAAAAACAACGAATCATATTTCAACCCTGAATAAAAAGTCTGCTGACTGCAGGGGGAATCAGGGAGTCATTAATGAACAAACTCATTAATTCATGACGGTTTTCTTACGACTGTTAATCGTTGCTAATAAAAATGTCATCGCATCAGTGGTGCAAAACAAATCTAGCGTGGACATGAACACGAGTGGAATTTAATTGGGTTTTGCCAGTGTTGTTCACAGGGATGGAAGGGTTAGGCAGGATAAGGCCAAAGTCTTTCGGCCTTCAGTGGAATCCAGAAGCTCTCGTGCTGTTCCTCACTGAGCGGAGGATTAGTAGAAAACATCTGACAGCTCTACTCTTACGCAGGGTGGCTGCATCCATTTGCTCGCCACAAAAAATGTGTGAAACAGTTTTCCCCTCCTACTCTCACGATGTCCGTATTGCTGTCATGACCTTTAGCCCAACATCAGAGCTGGAGCATGTGTATCCCCATGGTCAGCATTATACAACCCGTATTCCTGTAACTGCAGAATCCGGATGCCTAAACAGTTATCCTTTCTTTTTTCCAGGGAGTTAAATGGTATCCTATAGAAATAATATCAATTATAATAATAATATAATAAGATTTGCCTACTGTTTATTTGCATGTTTCTACAAATAAATGTGATCATTGTTAAGATGTGAAGCAAACACTTGTCCGGGGTTATCTGCACACAGATTTTACACCACAGGCTGATTTGTACAGGGGAGATAGGGCCGTCTGCTGGAGATATTTGAATACTGAATGCTCATTAGTAGAACAGCAGAGCTGGATGACCTTTGGTTACCAGTCCAAAGCCTTAACTGCCATGCAAATACCTATAAAGTCTTGATCTTTATTCTTATCTATAATCAGATTATTTAATCATTAACCTACTTCACCTGCTGTTGTGTCAATAGTATATGGTTAATCTGTATTTGTTATATAATACTTATGTCTTGATTATATAGAATTTATTAATTTCTTCCACTTCTGTGCATGTTTTGCACTTTTAAAAGAAAATTTAAGCTGTGTTGTATAAGCGAGTTATCCATAATGTCATGCTTCAGCGATTTCTGTTGGGCAAAATCGCTAAACAATAAGATATTGCTCGGCAAGTGAAAATTCTATTAATTATTACTTTGCTAATTTTATTCCAGTGCAGTGTTTTGTCTCAGCGTAGATATAGCAATGCAAGCATTAACTTGCAGACAATCATTTGCACAGTGGGATGCAAATCGAACCAAAACTGAAACGACAGGCAGGATTAATGGATTAGAAGTACATGCTTCCAAGCTGCATGCTAAAAAAGCTGATACCGTATCTTAGTATTTCATGCTGGAAATATATTTTCTGCTTTCTCTGTCTTTCTTCTCGCCTTATCATTGTTTGTCCTGTTTTTCTTTTGCTACCACACTCGTGTACTGCTGTTTGTGTTTGTGTAATGGTGCGGTATTTGTAAAAGGCTCCTCTCCACAAGAATGCTGTGTGTAATATGTATTCATTTTCTGTGATAAACAGGACCATACCTGTTTATTTTACCTTGTTATGAATGTTACCTCATTTGAAAGGTGAACCTCTCTGGCTGTACTGTATGTGTGTTATGCATATTTTGTAGTGATTACCCCCCTGACCTCTCTCTCCCTCTTCAGTCTCTGAGACATTCTCAGGTTCAGTTACAGATGGTCATTGAATATATCTCTGGGTTTTACAGAGCAGACTGTGCACTGTATCCACCGCTCATCCCTCACACAGAGCAGGCTGTGCACTGTATCCACCGCTCATCCCTCACACAGAGCAGGCTGTG
>JAOVYW010073802.1:0-53039 GCA_025775045.1 Hiodon tergisus
ATATATTCTAGATTCATTACACATAAAAAAAACCCAGTATCTCAAAATAGTAGAATAAAGAATTCATAATACAGAAATGTCGACCTTCTGAAAAGTCTGTTAATTAATGCATTCAATACTTGATCGGGGCTCCTTTTTCACAAACTACTGCAAGGTGAAATTACTGAAGGTGAAACTGCTAGCAACTTGGATTCTGTGCCTCTCCACTCTTCCTCCAGACTCTGGGTCCTTGATTTCCAAATGAAATGCAAAAAATTACTTTAATCTGAAAAGAGGACTTTAGACCACTGAACAACAGTCCAGTTCTTTTTCTCCTTAGCCCAGGTAAGACACTTCTGACGTTGTCTCTGGTTTAGGAGTGGCTTGACACTAGGAATGCGACACTTGTAGCCCATTTCCTGGACAGGTCTGTGCGTGGTGGCTGTTGATGCACTGACTCCAGCCTCAGTCCAATCCTTGTGAAGCTCCCCCAAGTTCTTGAATCGGCTTTGCTTGACAATGCTCTCACGGCTGCAGTCATTCCTGTTGCTTGTGTACCTTTTCCTACCACACTTTTCCCTTCCAGTCAACTTTCCATGATTATGCTTTGATACAGCACTCTGCAAACAGCCAGCCCTTTCAGCAATGACCTTCTGTTGCTTACCCTCCTTGGAGGGTGTCAATGAGTGTCTTCTGGACAAATGTCAAGTCAGCAGTCTTCCCCATGATAGTGGTTGTGTGTACTGAACCAGACTGAGAGATAAAAGGCTCAGGAAACCTTTGCAGGTGTTTTGAGTTAATTCGCTGATTACCATGACTTCGACTTGGATTGTTTCAATAAATGGGAGTTAGACTTTGCTGTCAGTATTTCAAAACTGTTGAAAATTTTACCAATTTATAATGAGTGATGACTATATCTCCCCTAATGAAATTGTGAACTTTTTTTTTATTAAAGATTTAAAGATTTTGAGATAAACACACATTGGTTATTTATGCGTGTCACACTATAGGTCATTATGTCACACTAAAGGACATAAATTGTAGTTAATGCATTAAAGAGGAAGTGAAAGGTATTACATTAAAGCATTTTTATTTAAATAACAGCTAAATATGTGTATTACTCAAACAATATCTGAATTCATCTTTTAAAGTATACTTTTTAAAAGTATATAATTGTTGCATTTTTCATTTAATTTCAGTTTACTTTCTGCGTCGTTCTCTTAGGACCTCCTCCTTTCTGTGTGGATCCCTGTTCATTTTCTCTCTATACTTCCGTGTCCTCGCTCTCCCAGTCATTTCTCTCCCACAATTCTTTCTGTGTAAAAAAAATATATATATTTTTTTACATTTTATACTTATTTTCAAGACACCTTATAATAGTACAAATTTTCTACAAAAACAGCTGAAAATAATTTAATATATGTAATTATTGCATTTAAAAACACTGAAAATGGTCAAAAAAGAATACAAATGAGTTCAAAATCTGAGACATATCTTATTTAATTATTTAAAATGCTTCTTAAAGAGACTGCGGCTACCCTGGGGCATCAGGACGGTGGATGCGGCAGAAGCCGCACCCTCCTCAAGCTAGGGGGCAGGTCCTTGAGGGGCGGTACGTTCCCTCCCCAGCAATTACTGGCACCGCTGACAGGCATCGGCTGACTGGGGAGGGAAAAGGACAAAAGCCGGCAGCTACGAGGAGAAGAGGTCAGCGCCGGGGAGGTTACGAACGAAAGCACTGTGCGTTTCAGATCGGGCTGGTGACAGATGAGTGAGACCCCGCAGATGAGTACGACCACAGCACGCCGGTAAGGAGCCAGGTGGCTCAGCTAGTTTGGCTCACCCGTAGCTGGCTCGTGTCTGGAGAGGGCCCCTCTGCCATTGACCGGATTGTCCTGGACCTGTGTATCGGGGCCCTACCCCCAGGGGCCAAGCAGTGGGTGGCCCAGAACCAGCCGGAGACCGTGAACGACTTGGAGCGGCTCCTGGAAAACCAACAGGTCGCCCTGCAGATGGTGGATGGACGCTCCACTACCGGCCACTGGGGCGCCCCCCCGGTCAGCCCCAGCCAACCAGACCCATACCAGGCTCGGCAACCAACCCCAACCACCGGCTGACCCGAACCGCCGCTCAAGCAGATTGGAGATGTTTTGCCTACGGCCAGAGGGGACACCTGCTCACTACCTGCTGAGCCCACGAACACCCCGTGGCCCTGAACCTGCCGGTGCGGGTAGGAAAGCGGGATACGTGCTCCCTCATAGACTCTGACAGTGTGGTGACCCTGATCCGGCCCGAGCTGGCCGAAGGGAGTCTGGGAGCACCCATTGCGGTTGCCTGTGTCTACGGTGACATGAAGAGTTGCCCCAACCCATGTTGAAGAAGGTGATGGAGGTAGACGGGAAGAATTGGGATCAGCTCCTGCCCTACGTCCTGTTTGCCATCCAGGAGGCACCCCAAGCCTCCACCGGGTTCTCCCCCTTTGAGCTACTGTACGGGAGGCGGCCCCGTGGGTTGTTGGACTTGGCTAAGGAGGCCTGGGAAAGCCAGCCCTCCCCCACTGCTCCATGATTGACTACATCGAGAAGATGCAGGCTCGAATGGCGCAGGTCTGGCCCATTGTAAGCCCAGCGGGCACAGGCCCGAGTCTACAACCAGGGTGCCCTGGTGCGCCCGTTCCAGCTGGGGGAGTGGGTCCTGGTTCTCATCCCCACGACGGAGTGCAAGTTCCTTGCCAAGTGGCAGGGCTCATACGAAGTGGTCGCCCGGGTGGGGGAAGTAAACTACCAGGTGCGTCAACTCGGGAGGCGCAAGCCAATGCAGGTCTAACACATCAACCTGCTAAAAAAGTGCCATAGACTGCTGGCTCCCCAGACCTCTGCCCTGCCGACCTTGGCGGCTCATTCCCCACTCCCAGAGGTCCTGCTAGGTGAGCAGCTGAGTCCAGGCCAGAGGCAGGACCTCCAGGAGCTGGTCCTCCAGCACCGGGATGTGTTCTCGGACCTGCCGGGGCGGACCACGATCGCCTACCACGACATCCAGACAGAACGGGGTGTCTGGGTACGCCTCCGACCCGATACCCAAGGCAAGACGGAACGCTATCCGCGACGAGGCTAGGAACATGTTGCGCCTAGGAGTCAGTGAGGAGTTCCACAGGGCCTGGTCCAACCCCGTGGTCCTAGTCCCCAAACCGGACTGCGACTTCCGGTTGTGCTGCGACTTCCGGAAGCTCAATGAGGTCTCCAAATTCAACGCTTACCCCATGCCCAGTGTCAATGAACTGATCGAGCGCCTGGGGCCGGCCCTCATCATAACGACCCTCAACCTCACAAAGGAGTATTGGCAGGTGCCCCTGACCTTCCAAGCCCGGGAGAAGACGGCCTTCGTGACCCCTGACAGCTTGTACCAATACACTGTACTGCCTTTTGGGGTGCACGGAGCCCCGGCCACGTTCCAGAGGCTGATGGACAGAGTCCTGTGACCCCACCAAGCCTATGCAGCGGCATACTTGGACGGCATAGTGGTCCACAGCGGCTCCTGGGAGCAGCACCTACAGCAGTTGTGAGCTGTCCTTGGGGCCTTGCGGGCCACAGGGCTCACCGCCAACCCCAAGAAATGCCACCTGGGTCTAGAGGAGGCCTCCTACCTTGGGTACCGAATTGGGAGGACCTTGTCCTCTTGTGTGACATCTTTGTCCTCCGGTGTGACAGTTACAGGTGTCACACCAGTGGACATTTCTGTTACACCAAAGGATGTTTCAGCCTTTTGTGTCAGTTAATGACCATGCTATAGCCAGCTAACCTGTCATTAGCAGTTTGCAGGACACCTTACCATGTGTACATCATGGGCTTCACATGGGGATTCAGTAACATGACCTTTACTAGGGTCTTTCAACTAAATAAAGTTGTCCGTGTAATTTTCCTGATTAAAATCAAGATATGGTGTCACACATGGTTTTCAGTGACCAACTTTATCAAGTTCCTACTCTTTTAAAAATATATGGATGAAATCCTTCATTCGCTTATCAAATTATTAAGCGATATATGCAGCAGCCAATACAGTTCAGTTCTATAACTTCTACATGATTTGAATGGTGTGGGTGAAGACTACTAATAAGCTCAAAGTGAACAGACTCCAAGAGCTGAACAAGTGAATTTATATGCTCCAAATTAATGAAAGGAATTTAATCTTCAATCTTTCAAACTTCATTCAGTGAATCACCCCTTTATACATTAAGGCCATATATGTAGATGTCATCTTAGGCTCTATTCTGGCTAATTCTGGATAAATATAATTTTAAATGTTGTTGTTTTGTTGCGGTCACATTTTCTATATAATTTAAGTGTAATTTTGATTGTGTTTATAGCATGTACATTATGTTGTATTTATTAAAAATGTTTCGATATGTGTTAGCTAGGTTTCAGTTACCCTTACAGCTGGATAAAAGTAGCTTTGTATTACTTAGCGTGGGAGAGTGAAACAAGTTTAACCACATGTGCTTTATTATCCAGTGTCCACAGCCTGTGCCCCTGTGACGGCCGATGTCCTTCTCCAACCTGCGATGTCCAGTAACACTTATGTAGCTGATACGTAATCAAATCTGTAGCATATATATAATCAAATCTGCAGCATATTGGTACTGTGACTTAGACGTTTTTCATGAGCCAACACCGATCACCAGGGTTGAGCTTGTGACGACTGACGTATCGCATTGGAGGAGCAGGTAATCAACGTCATTTTAATCAAACCTTAATCCTAACAGTTGAATTAAGTTTGGCAGAGACAGTTACATGATTATTTTCCTGTCAACCTTTTTACCTTTTTCATAGTTGTAATATTGTAAATTTTAACTGTATTTTATGTGAAGGATGGCTTATATATATATATATATATATATATATATATATATATATATATATACTGAAAATACTAAAGGAAAGACCTAGGCAGCTTTCCTTCGGTGAGGCATTAAGAATGGAGGACACCATAGTCAAGTCTCCAGCAGAGACCCTCTCCTCTGCACCATATGCATATCCAGCTGCCAGGTTCAGGGATTAAAAGGAAAGCAGCCAGTCTCCTCAGAGCTGCAAGACGGGAAACCAACTGACGGTGATGCAGTCAGTCAGTGTGGGTGAAACGGTGTATGAAGTGAGCAATTTGGGAGCATTGTTTTGTGTTGGAATTATCATTTTATTAGATTTTTTATTTTTAAGTTGCGCCAAAACACATGAAAAAGCCCCTTCCGAGGCCTGGGTCCATATTTCAAGGGCAAATTATCCAGTGGAAGAGTGGATATCCCACACTGTTAAGATCATAAATCTATTCAACAAGCCTGTAATGCTAAAAAGAAACTCCTAAATAACAAATGTTTTCCCGTGAATTGCATTAGAGAATCTTGGACTGGATTCTAGTTATACTGGAAGTGAAGCAAATCTCCCCCCCCCACCCCCCTTCTGCCAACACCCTTATTGGGAAAGTACAGAAGCTAAGATTGAGTAACATTGATATAGATACCTTTTAAGTTTTGGAAAGGTCAGCTCTTTGAGCTAATACAGAGGAAAGAAAGTGTTTTTAAGTTAAACTGTGGTGAACGTAAACAGGTGAACGTCCATACTTTCCAGACTTTCATAGGGACGCATTCACCCAGGGGATTATTATAAAATTAGGGCTTTTGGAGAAGAGAAAGGCGAAAGAACTAACAAAATAATCTTCTATTCAGAATCAGAATCAAAAAGAGCTTTATTGCCAAGTAAGTTTCACAAGAAACAAGGAATTTGTTAATGCCTGTGCATACAATTTCTACAAAAAAACAAATAAAATAAAATAAAACAATAAAGTGGAATGCGCTTTTCCTCTTGTTGGTTTGTGTTTGTTTCATAAAAAGTTTACTTCTTTTACAACTTTGATGACACGTGTTTAGTGACCAGAACTTGACTATCTGGGTGATCTGAGGAGACCCCTATTGAAGAGGAAGCTATAAGAAGGCTTGAGATGGTTTTCAGTAGGCTCATTGTTCATGCGTTGTAATTGACCCTGAAAATTTGTAATTTTCACAGGGGTAATGTGAAGTTTTTGGGTCATATGAGACTAGTTTAGTGACTGATCCCAAAGAACTAGAAGCAATTGCTGCCATGTCTGAAAATGACCGAATGGTTGATAACTATGTTATACCATCTCAGAGGAAGATCAAGTCCATAGTCATGTACAATCACAGTTTAATTTAGAATTGCTCCTTTGTGTGGCGAGGCCTTTATTTGCTCTACCTGCTTCAAGGCAAGAAAGCTAACTCAAGGGGTGCTGCTACCTTTTAAAAGTTTATCCCCAGTGATTGGACTAAAGAGTATCTTGATTCATTTGAAGTCTGCTCTATTAAAGTATGTTGTACTAGCTCACCCTAATTTTGTCCTATTCATTCACCCTGTTGACAGAAATCCATCATAAGATGGGTTAGGCAGGTTCCAGAAGGTGAGAGAAAAGCACACCCTACCTTGCTTTTGCAAGTATGGCACTAACGTGTGCATAGAGTAAATACCAGGGCCATCGTCTAGAATTTTTGGCACTCAAGTAGTCTTTGATAAGTTTAGCCATTGTCTGCAGGGTCATATGTTTTTACAGTCTGGACCTATAATAATCCACTGATGCACAGTACATTCTAAAAAACAAAATAAGACGCATGTAAACAAAGGTGGGTTGAGTTTTGGATTCCTCAGGTGGTTAGAAAGGTTACTAGCCCCCACTTACCTTAACTTGGCCCTGACCAGTGATTCTGATAGTACTAGCTATCATAATAAGCTTCTGCCAATAAAGTTTGGCATATTGCTGTATTTTTGATCATTATAGAAATTCTACTAAATCTACCAATTTTCCAGCTCAGAATACCGCTCACTACAATATTTGAATGTACTGGATGATCCATTGTGAGCTTTTTTGGTTTTATATTTCAGTTTACTGGCCTCTATTGTTTTGACCCCTGGAGTAGTTTATTCTGTAAATAACATTTATTCTGATTTTTATTTGGTGTCCTGGATCGTTAATTTGCCAAGATGAATATTTATGCAATTGCAGTGCATGACAAACCAATCAGCCTTTTTACTTTTACTGCTACAGCTCTGGATAGACGCATCATCATAGAGAGAAACCAGTAGGTTAACAATGGATACAAAAAAAAACGGATTCATGAAACAAAGGTTTCCTAACGGTGTTAATTTTGCCAGGGTCAGATCAAAGTTGCCCTTTTCTAGCTTTCAAGATTTAATTGGCAGCTTCAGTGGTTTGTAATGCAGTGGCTTTCCCTTTGCATTCTGGCTATTTATGTAAATGTGGAATCCTAGTTCCAAGAATCAGCCCTTAATGAGTTTCAAATCATTTATCACCTAATGAATCTACCACCCACCACAAAGTCATGAGAAAACGAGACTTGCTCTCAATTGAATAAGTTATCTATGAAAAAGGGGGGATAAGTGACAAAAATTAAGTAAGGACAGTAAGGCAGAGAAAGAGCTTAAGATCCACGGACTGTTCGATTGCCAAAACAAAATTATTTTCTCTGAAATAGAATAATAGAAAAACTGGTTATTAATTCAGATGCGCTACAGGCCAGTGTCAGGCTTACTAAACACAGCAGTGGGCAAAACATCTTCGATTGCAGTAATTAAAAGCCATATCACATAATGGATGGCTATATGGAGATACGTGCACTAGGAGCCACTGGAAGCATGCAGGAAATTAAGCCGGAGTGATAACATCAGGTTTGTTTTGGACACATTGAACAATCGTCTTGATATGTGTTTAGTCTAATACATCTCTACTACATCAACAAACCAAACACAGGGTACAGTCTTGGCTTTGGTCGTTACAAAGCATTAAAACAGACCCTTTCACATGGACTTTGATCACTTACGATTTTGTTTCCTCCATTTAACTACACCTGTAACCAAGTCTGACAGTTTAACCACTATGGCAGAGGTGTATATATATATATTGGAATCAAGTATAAATCCATAGAGATGCGAGCTGTCAGAATTGCTTCATCCCAGATTGTTCACTTTGCACATTTTTTTGCTTTTATCAGCACTTCGTAAAGGTAACGTTTAAATAATTATCTGTACAGCATTTAAATAATACGTAATCCATGTCAGGTGGGAAGCGACCGAAACAGCAAGTCAAATTAAATAAACCAGAGCATTATTTTCAATTTTTAAGATTAAGCTGCCATAATTGTGCCATAAACCAAGGCTATGAAAGCACCTGTTGCGCAATTACAGCTTATATTCCTGAATGTTAAAAATGCCGAAAATTCTTTCAATACAATACTATACAATACAATACAATACTGGTGCACATAAAAATAATTATTATACTAAATACAAATAATTTTTAGTCATATTTGTTTTGTTGATTGGTTGTGTGCGTTTGCTTTTGTATTTTGTACACCCTTGTTTTTGGAGTCACGGCTTGGTGTGTGTGTATATATATACTGTATATATACACACACACACACAAAGTACTGTGCAAAAGTCTTAGGCACAAAAAAGTAAAGTGAACATGCTTTCAAAAATTATTAAATGAAAAGTTTCTCAAAATAAAATAAATTCTATTGAGGGCAGTAAACAGTAAAAATTGAAATTATAATTTAAAAAACAATCCAAGCATCTTGTGGAGAACTTGCCACTGTACTATTTCAGACTTTGTTGTCTGCCTTGCTGTCTGTCTGTCCTGGTAATCTGTGGCAGAATTTCTTGTTCTTCTTTCAGAAAATGAATGTTTGGACTTAAAAAAGATTTTCTACTGACACCTGACACACTAATGCAGAAGACAAAAAACTTCTATATTTGTGTCAAAAAGCTAGGGTGCCTAACATTAATCCACACAGGGGACAATTTTTTTATTATTAGTAATAACATTATTTAATAATGATTTTATTATTAAAATAAATTAACAGCAGTAGCACTATAAAGTACATAAAGAAAATAATACAAATTAAATAAAAGAATGTAAAGAAAATAGAGTAAAATGTCCTTAATTTTTAACAGTATAGCAATCTTTGTTAGGATGAGTTTCCTGTAATAATTCAACTTCATGTTAAATGACATCACTTGAATTTCCTTTGATCTAAATGTGAAAATAGGAATTAATTTCATTAAAACAGTAAGACACTCAAGGGTACATGTTATTGTGAGTACTGGCATCACAGTTTGAGTGTCTTATTGCTTTATTTAAAAAAATGTAATAAATATTAGTCATTTTAAAGTTACAACTTTCACATAATCTTTCTTATTTTTCCAGTTTTATATACATTCACTACACTGGAGTTCAGTAGATAGGCTGACTGCAATGGACAACTAGGCCATTTAAAATTTAAATAACTGAACTTAACTGCTAAGTTAGTGGGATCATGGGATTTCGTAAGGAATGTGAGCAATATAAAATAAGAAAAAGAACATACAATTATAACACATGGAATGAGACAATGCGCCATATCTCTCTCAGTAAGCAGGACTTATTAATGTATTAAAGTCTCCATGTGGTAGGGCGAAAGGGTCCTTGATTTAGTCCCTTGTTATTTTACACAGCCTTTTTATTTTTATTTTAATAAAGTGAAACACTATTACGGTGTGATGGGTTGGATTTGGTCCTAGGAGTTCTGTAGGGAGATTTTCATTCCGAAAATGTATTGTTTGTAAATTGTTTTCTGGTCCCTGTTTGAGACTACATTTATATATAAACATAAAACAAATTGTGTGCATGTCATGCCACCGTGGTTATAGCTGTATGCCATTGGAGTATATTTGGTTGGGGTTATTTATTTTAATTTAGAAAATACTAAAGAAAAAATTTAAAAGACAGCATTCAAATATTAGAAAATAAAACATGAATGAATACATAGCCCACTGTATATTTGTACACAATCTCAATAATAGATTTTATAAAAACGTTTTGGTAGTCGAGTAATCAGAATTGAAACAAAATGACTTTGCTAGGATCTTGGTCAAAGCATGTCCACATCACACCAGTCTTAGCATCACTTCACTGGTTACCCAAAGTGCTGACTTGGGCCTTTGTATTTTAGGCAGTTGTGGCACGCAGTGGGCAGCGGGCAGCCACACCCTCCTCAGCAGGACAGTGCCAAGAGGGAGGGCTCTAATTGCCCTTTAATTGGACCGCATTGTGCACCTGAGTGTGGTTCCACTGTTGGCAATCACACTCAGGTGCCAACAATCATAGGCCTTTAAATGATCCAGCAAAAGTGGCTCAGGGAAAAGAACAAAGGACGTCTAAAGGAAAAGAAGTGGCTTTTACGGACACTGCTGTGCTTTATGGTTTAAACTGTTTGTTTGGTAGTTTTCCTAAGTTTGTTTAAAAATGCCCATTAAAAGGCTTGAACCCTTCCCCAATGCCTCGTTTTCCAGTCGCTCTCGGACCCAGCATGCCCTCGCGTGCTATAAAGTGGTGCCGAAACCTGGGAGTGGCAGAGAACAGGTGGCGAGCCCAAGCAATGGCGGGCGGCAGAGCGGCGGGTGGAAGACTCCCTGCTGCCAGCCTCAGTTGGAGAGGAGTTCGCCAGGCTGGGGTGCAGGAGCAGATGTGGTCGGGGAAGAGGAGGACGGGCTGGGGGAACTGTGGGTGGCCTGGATGGTGGCCGAGCCCCAGGACAGAAGGCCCCGGAGGAAAAAGGTCCCTCTTGGGGGAGCCCTTCCTGTTCCCGAAGAGGCTAAGCCGTCCCAGCATTCACTGGAGGAGCGTGCTCCGCAGCCGGCACCCGTCCAGTCCCGCCCAGAGGAGTCATTGTCGGACCTGCTGCTCCTGTCTAGTTCTAGGGAAGAGAGACCGTACCCAGCTGTCGTACCCCGACAGGACCCCGGTGCAAAAATTCCACCCAGCCCAGGCACAGCTGCAAAAACATGCTCTGCTGGGCCACAAGTAGCACGGAGGCTGCCCAGAACCCTCCTTGCCCCCTCTTTTTTTCAGCCCAGCATCCTAGGGGATTAGCCTGAGTAGCCCAGCATCATTTTGCTATTTGACATCTTCTTTGCTCGATGCAAGACCACGACTCATGCTTCCATGTGTACTAGCAAAGATGTTTATGGTTAACTCTATTAGTTCTATTATAATAGGCAGTGAAAGGATAAGCTGGTTATGTGACTATCCCACGAGTAGCACACAATCTGGGAGTAGAGCCTTCTCATGCATAGAGCCTCCTCATACATAGCCCCTCTACAGTGTAATAGTTTTTTCCACGAATCAGACACAATCTCTATATTTGAAATCGGTCTATTAAGTTTATCCTTTAGCCATCCTGGGTGCTGAAATAGAAGGCAGAATTTGGAATTAAAATATTCAGCTGCAAAGAGTTTTTTCCCCCTCATCTGCTAGTTTATGCTACATAATGCTGATGCCACATGGTGTCACAGAAAACACTAAAGTCATATGATCGTCTCCGGAGAAAGTCTTTGCTGTCCCTCCAATTTTTCATGAGGCGCTGAAGCACTTGAGCTATCAATGCAGCTCCCCTTTGATTACTTTATTATTCTGATTTATTATATGTCTCTTGGAAAGTGATTCTGAAAATACAGGACAGTCACCTAAAAAAAAAAAAAAAAAGATAAAACCTGGGGAAATTCAGGATGGATTGCAATCCTAGTTATAGCACAATATTAGCCAATTCGCTTGTTTTCTCAGCAAATAATACTGAATAAGCCGTCTATAAGCAAAATAAGGTAGCAACGTGGGATGCAGGATTTTGTTGAATTGTATTGCAAGGTGTAGCCTATGGGGTATAGCCTACCATTCTTCAGTGTTTTGGTTTTAATTTTAAAAATTGTTGGGGTTTTTTTGTATTTTAGTCATTGCAGATGTATAAATTGAGCTCTAATCCACTCCCATTTCCATAAGGCTATCCAATGGGTTTAGTGTGAAGTATAGGACATTATTGGAGTTAATCAGAGTTGATATTCACCTCCACTGAAACATCAATGAGGCATAATAGCATGTGTTTGCCATAAGTAGATGTGTGTAGTAGTGTGTTTTAAGCTGTTTCTGGCAAGACATGCAGTTCATGCTATATATACACACCATTGAATATCACATGTGCCTAGTCTTCTATTATCTCTGTTATGACAATAACTTTCCTTTCTGGATACATTACCGTGGGGCTGGGTAATGTTTTAATCCTTTATGTACAATTCACAATTTAGGTGCATAGCAGAGGCGTGTAAACACTCTCACGACCCGTGACAAAAACGCGGGTTGAAGGCAAATAATAAGTAATTTATTCTAACAAAGAGAAATTCTCTTGGAAAATAATAACAAACCAAAATAAATTAGGAATATGATGAGGTGTGTTTATCAGTGGAGTCAGCGGTGACGGTGCGTGCATGCATGAGTGCGACGTGTAGCGTGAGGTGTTGAATGGCTGAAAACAACAATGCATGGGAGAGAGAAAAAGTCTCAGCAAGAAAGGAGTGTTTTTATAGCAGGAAAACACAGAGCCCAGGTGCTTTCAACTAAGATGATCACTCCGCCCCTCAGGTACCTGCTGCATTAAAGAGACACAAAACAAAAAGGTAACCAAGTCAAGGGACCATCACACCCCTCTCCACAAGAACGGGGTCCTGAATGGAAACCCAGCACCAAAATATAAATATAATTACTATAATTTTAAATTACAAAAAATTACATTTTACCATTACCACCAAAATCATTGGTTGGACCCCCAAACCCCTATACTGTACATTACATACTGTTTCTTGTCTGGAAAGCAAAAGATCTAAGGTGAACCAGTGGCCAACTCCGGCGGTCCAACAACCCTAGCACCAGCCCCAACCCCAGCAACCGGTGCACCTAGGAAGCAATTTAAGAGGTTAGGAAGAGGCAAGAGGAGAGGAACACAGTCAACCCTATCATGCCTGGGGAGCTTGGGACATCGCGCCCATCACCATATTGTCGGTCCCCTTCACATATCGAACATCTAGGCAGTACGACTGCAAAATTAGCTACCATCTAATTAACCTCTGCTTGGGACACTGCAACGAGTTAAGAAAGGTCAGCGGATTGTGTAGACATTGTAGACAACTACAGATGTACTACTGGGACAAACATACACATCAAAATGTTTTAAGGCCAGGACTAATACTAGCGCTTCTTTTTCAATAACTGAATAATTCAATTGACATGAGATAAACTTTTTGGAGAAGAAGCAAACAGGCTTGTCTATCCCTTGTCTATCGAATGGTTTTTGACAGACCAGGGACCAGACAAATTTTCCCTTCAATAAATCAGTGAGTGGTGCCACAACCATTGAAAAGTTTCTACAAAAACTCCTGTAGTAGTCAACAAGGCCGAGGAAGCGCATCAGCTCTTTCTTTTGTTGTTGGGACTGGATACTGCTCTACAGCCTGAACTTTTGCACTGAACGCACTTTGTCTTGCCCAACAACTCGGCCAAACTCACACTGCAAGGTTTACCTTGAGCCTCGCCACTGCCAAGCGGGTGAACAGTTCCCGGATACGTTCCCGGTGAGTTTCCCAGGTGTCCAAATAAGCAACTACATCATCCAAGTAGACTGCATACCCTTGCAAGCCACCAATAATGCGGTTCATAAGATGCTGGAACGTAGCTGGCGCATTCCGAAACCCAAAAGGCATCACAGTGTAGAGTAAAGACCAGTTGGCGTTATAAAAGCTGCTATCTCACGTGCTTGCTGATCTATACAGTCATCCATCCTGGGAAGTGGAAACGAGTCAGGCTTTGTGACATTATTCACGTTACGAAAATCAGAGCAGAAGCGGACTTTGGAACCAACAAGCATGGTGAAGACCAACTGGAAGAACAGGGCTCTGCAATACCGTTTTCCAGCATATAACTCATCTCCGCATCCAAGTACTTTCGCTTATCAGCATTTACACGATAGAACTTTTGCTTAATTGGCTTAGCGTCTCCGACGTCAATGTCATGCTCAATTAACTAGTGCAACTAGGCGTATCACCAAACAAACATGAAAAACTCTGGATCAGCTGAACCAGCTCCAGCACGGTGTGGCTCAGACAAATACACCAACTGATTATCTAAATTGCAGAGGGCTTCAGAGTTTTTCAAACGGTCGTGCAACCAGGCTTGGTTGGGTGTACCTAACCCGTCTTTGTCACACCCCAACATATTAGGAGGAGACTACACCATCACTGGACTAGCTACATAAGCCGCATGACCCCAGATGTTGGCTCAGAGGTGCGCGCATAACACAGCTTAAGCAAGTTTACATAACGAAGCTGACTTGGCTTCCTACGAAGAGGAGTTGAAATTATGTAATTTTGCTCTGAGATTTGCTTTAACACCATGTGTGGCCTGAACTGGTGAACCAACAGTAGGGAGCAATGCAAGTAGTTCATCTCCACGGTTACAAAACGTGAAGCTCAGCATGACGATCATACCAGTGTTTCATTTTAACCTGAGCTGACACCAGTTTCTCTTTTGACAGTTCCCCAGCTGCGTACAGCCTGTGTCGAAATCCGTTGATGTAATCAATCAAGTTTTTGGGAGGTTCTGATTCTTTCCAGTGATCAGACAAAGCAGCTAAGGGCCCTCTTACTGTGTGAGCAAACACAACTTAATCTGGGCTAAACCCTGTGCTCTCTTGCGTCATCTCTCTAGCTACAAGCATTAACCAAGCTAAACCCTCTTCCCAGTCTTTACCCAACTCCGTACAATATGGGCGCAGTAGGGACTTTAATGTTTGATGGAAGCGCTCCAATGCTTCTTGACTTTGAGCATAATAAGCCAAGCTCTGGTTGTGCTGGACACAAAGCTGCTTCAACACCTGTGAAAACATGTGGGAAGAGAAATTTGTACCCTGGTAAGATTTAATGAGTTTTGGGATGCTGAATATGGAAATGAACTGAGAAAGCGCTCGCACGACAGACCTAGTCGTTATTGTGTGCTGAGGATAGCGGGTACTCATACCCATAACTTGCACCTGACTTATAGCGAGGTAAAGGACCCACACAGTCGACTATCAAATACTCAAATGGTTGGCTGATTTCAGGAATGGGACACAGTGGCACTGGTTTTAATGTCTGGTTAGGCTTATCAGTCAGCTGGCATGTATGGCAAGTTTTTATAAAGGCGGAGACATACTTCTTCATATGAGACCAAAAGAAATGCCTTAAAAGCTGGTCATACGTTTTTCTCACACTGGAGTCCAGATTCATCATGAGCTACTTTTAACACTGTTGGAGGTCTACTGGTAAAACTATTTGAAAAACAGGATCCCCCACAAATCTCCAACTGTGCTGCACCTACTTTCTCACCAACAGCAAATCCAGAAGAAAATAACCACACGCACTGTCCAGCACCTCACTCTCAGGCCGGACCAGCTGAAACAGCTCCTTCAAAGAAGAGTCAGCCTGCTGCTCTGCAACCAGATCACTCCAGGATATTGACGCAGGAAAGTCAGACAGAGGCAGCGAGAATTTTCCAGAAACATTTTCCCTATCTGACTGAGACACAGCTTTTGATACATAGCCTCACCCTGGAACAAATCACAATGAAGCATCACTTCAAACCAACAAAACTTTTTAATCCATTCCACGAACAGGAACGAAACTGCCCGTTTCAGAATCCTTGAATAAGGGCAAAACTCCAGTCTGAATGAAAGAATCAAAAGCCCCTGTGTCTCTCAAATTTGTCACAGGCACCTTCACCCCACCTCCTACAAAACCTTTACAGATAAATGGCCGGTAGAGACCCAAATCTGCAGGACAAGAGTCTTTCATGCCAACCAGAATTAGGAGGAGTGATGACTTGAGGAACGGGTACAGCTAAACCAACCCCTTTTACCTGCACACTAAAGGCAGCATTTTTAGGCTTTTGCCTCAACCAATGACAATCTACCTTCCAGTGTCCCAGTGGGGACAAAACTTCCTAGCCTCTTAAATTGCTTCCTAGGTGAACCAGTTGCTGGGGTCGGGGCGGGTGCTAGGTATGTTGGGCCGCTGGAGTTGGCCACTGGTTCCCCTTAGATCTTTTGCTTTCCAGACAAGAAACAGTTGGTAATGTAGAGTATAGGGGTTTGGGGGTCCAACCAATAATTTTGGTGGTAATGGTAAAATTAAATTTTTTTAATTATAGTTAGTAATTATAGTTATTTTGGGGCCCGGTTTCCATTCAGGACCCCATTCTTGTTGGTGGGGGGGGGGGGGCATCGCAAACACTAATTGAGATATATTGTTGTATCCCGAAGTCTTTCTGCGTTGCCAGAGGGACGATTACAGCCAAAACAGAAAACTGAGAATTCCACATGCTGGCAGAAAAGGAACACACTTTGCTACAGTAAAATGCTGTCAATCAAACTTGCTCACACATGAAATAAAAAATCTATAAAAAATTCTAACTATGAGGGTGTGTACCCATCCTCAGTGATATAGGAATAAAAATAAGATTTTTTTAAACATAAAATAATAATAACTAATAATTTAAAGAAATTTACAAATAATCCAGGAGTTATGTGGCAAAAGCAGTCATACACATTGAGTAGGGAGCTTTCTTGGTTAATTTCTCTTCCACATGCTAGACAGCAGGACTTCATATCTGATCAAGGTGTGGAGAATTAATTAATAAGCCTCCCTCCCACTAGGGTGCCAGGACTCCAGCAATTATCAGAAACGGCAGGGAGCCATTTTACCCACACACACACACACACACACACACACACACACACACACACACACACACACACACATATTTAAATCCTAAATCTGAAATGGAAATAAAACAATAAGAATGACAAATTAGTGTGTTGGTCTCTTCTGCCGCCAGCAGTTGGGAGGTCAGAAAATAAGATAGCCACTCTATTCTAGAATGCAAACACAATGAGCTCAGAAATTTATGTCAATTGTCAGCATCTCCACTGACTAAAATGTCAACAAATGTGAGGTCCCTTGGGGAGGGAAACCATGCTGAGTTGCCTGCTCAGCAGACATGGAAGAATAACAGCACATAAGACCTTCTGTTTACAATACAGTAGTTAAATTTTTCATTCATCTTCATTTAGCTAGTTTTCATATGCACTCAAGTGCCCACATTTAAATGGTTTTTGCTGAACAAAAAGCTTAATTTGGGCCATTTGAGAAATTTTAACGATTGAGCAGGGGCTACATGGCAAGATATGAAGATATTTAAATGTGATAAATGTGTTTCCAAAATATTATTCATGATTGAATGTGACTTTTATGTGAAGCAAAACAGACCTCTGGACTTTTCTCAAGTTAAATATTTTAAGTTTATCAGTGATGGAAAGATTAACTAAACAAAATGGAAAATTTAAGAATTGTTATAAAATACAGCATTCATCTATTACAGTACATTGCAGTTGAGTTTAGATTTTTATAATTCATATGAAATAATACATTAATTGGAAATTATAATATGACAACGGCATTTGGAGCCCCACCCCTTCCAGTACACATAAAGCAGTGTGGAGCACATGGCCTCTGCGCTACTTGGGAAAGATCGGGGGCACTCTGGGTTTTTTCTGAACTTCGAGTTTGGTTCCTTTGAAACGCAAACAACAACAAAAAATTATTTGCGAATCCTCCTTAAATGTTCAACATGAACGAAAAAGATTTTAATCAGTCAAAGGACAGTCTTCAGAAAGCATTCTGCTTCCAGGCTCTCTGGATCTCCACTGCGTCCTTTCATCTGAAAATCTCACATCCTGCTCCCAAACAGCCACTCTACTGAAAAAACCAGGCTGTTAAGAAAGGCTGCCTTAATTTCCAGCAAGTGCCAGTGGGTGTGGCTAAACTCCTCTAGCACGTGTCAGCGAGCTACACAGTGGTTCCCAACCCTCGGGTCACGACCCAAATTAGGATCACGAGGACATTCGTTTGGGTCGTGGATAATTGATGAGATTTAAATTTTTCACTAAGCACTGGTACATACAGATATAGACTCTAAAGGAACCGGGATGTGAGGCTAAAAAAAAGTTTTTGGGTTGTGGGGGAAAAAGGTTAGGAACCGCTTACATAAGTGGTACGTTGAATAGTTGCTAAAGGCTCACAAGCTGGAAACCATAAAAATTGAGCACGTAACTTAAAATTATTAATTTATAACCATTATTAATGGTTTGTAAATAATTTATAGTTAGGTTATACATTTTTAAAACAATTTATAAATGATTTATTAACCTTTAACCCATTTTCTTTCTTTCTTTCTTTCTTTTGTTAGGAATTTAATAGAAGTCAGAAATAAGACACGGAGACAAAGTTATTGTCCACAGAGCGCGTGCGTACCCAGAGACAACCACATCAATACAAGGTCAAGATGGAGTTTGTCACCATATCTGTTTTACTCTCCCCTTACATACCATCTCAGAAGGAATTGCATGACCCTTGTATGCACAAATTTTGTTCTAACCAATGAGGTAGTATGATGTGGAGGCTTGCTGTTGGCACCCACGACGCCTCCACTGCAATCACCCAGACTTGATTTTCAGTAATTACCCAATGAATCTGCTTTGTAGGGACCATGGACGACAACAGTCGATAAGTGATGTCATCAGCCACCGCCCCCGAGCCGCTGCTATACAAATCCTGCAGCAATTTACAGAGAACCAGAAGCATGCCATAAATCACACATGCTTAAAAACAAATGAACTGACGTTCTTCACTCCTGCTTCATCTGCAAAAGCTATAAGGAGACGACAACTCTGCAAAAGCCCAGAGTGCCCCCGATCTTTCCCAAGTAGCGCAGACGCCGTGTGCTCCACACTGCTTTACGCGTACTGGAAGGGGTGGAGCTACAAATGCCTTTAATAAGAGATTCCTTGTTGTAGAATTTTTTATTTTTTTATTTTGTCATATTATAGTTTCCAATCAAGGCAGATCAATCAGATGCCATACATTATAATCAGTTTTTTTAAATGTCAGGTGTCTGGACCAAATTATGTGTTGTATCCAGTGTATTGTGCACATTACAGTGGTGTAGCTGTATAGAACCAATCTCTGATAAAATGTTTTTCATGTTGACACTGATTTCATACAGAAATATAAATGCATTAAAACATGTATTATTTTATATGAAATCTAAAATCAACACCGACAGTGAATTTGGTAAATACCAGCTGATTTGACACACGATGCAGGTTATAAAGAAAAAAGAGCAGTTGAAGTACTTTTTTTCAACCTTTACAAGGAATCTATTTTGCTTTTGCAGATCCAGTTAACTAGCTATCATTATCAAAAATGTATTATTTCCATTTTTGATACTTAATTTAAAGCCTTGTTAATCAGTCTGTTCATTTAGTGATGTGGTAACTTTGCTGACTAGCTTTAGTATATCAGAGTTCAAATCTCACCCGAATAATACATTGCTTTTACTCAATATGAATATTATTTTGTCTCAGTTTGGTAATTAGGAAGTTGTATAAAAAAATGATTGTATAAATCATTACAGGCTTGTCAATAATATTATTTTCCATTTGTGCAATAACATAGTTATTATTCACACATTTTTCTATGGCAGGTTTTTTTGTTTACATTTGCTGAGGCTACAGTATCATAAAACATGATAGCATCCGTGCATATTTTTCAGGTATCTGTCCAACGTTGCATTGTTTTCCTGTTCACATAGGCAGTTTCAGTTACACAGGCAAAAGTCAGCACATTCATCTCACCATGAATCTATAAATGTAATGATTTAATGACTTATTTATATCTGATTTAGACGCAATGTTTTTGTGATCTACAATTGTCAATACAGAACACAGATTATTTGATGAGAATAAGTGCCTTTAATTATTATGGGAATGTATCTGCCAACGTCTGTTTGTAAGGCTGACCGTTGTTGATTTGATGTCTGCCAATAATCTGTAAAAATACGATTATTGTTGGTCATATAATTAAACCACAGTGAGCAAGCATAATGACAATACAGAACGAGGGGGAAAAAAGACTTTGGACTCAAGCCAGGAAAGTGGTGGTGATTTCCCCCATTGCCCAATTATGTAAAGGGTAATTCAGTCATTTTCAATGAAAAAAAATCCACACGACCAAAAAACCCCCTCATTTAAAAACAAAACAAAAACTATTCACAGGTTTATGCCTGCAGAGGGCTAAATTATCAACCATGTTTGTTCTCCTGCATGTTCTGGTTGTAAATTTCCATGAACTTGACAATTCAAACAAGACCAATGCAGTAAACGAGTAAACATCTGTGTTTTGGATGTTTTTTGAAGGTAAAAACAAGAAGAACAGGTGTGTTGCTGTTGAATTACTGAATTCTATCAAGTGCTGGTTTACCATGTATCTGAAAACTTAATTTACCCTGTATGAAGTTTTCTCTTTCAGGAATTATTATGATTATCTTGTTTTATATTTTTATTTTAAATTGACTGTGCCCCTGCTTAATTCAGATCATAGGCTCCTAACGAAGTACGTTCATTCTTACACCCTCATTAGTGCATATTGCTAAAACAGCCATTAGAAGACTAGAATAATAAAAAACCCTAACTGCGGTTTTAATAAATCAAAGGGGACTTAGTTCATCAAGATGAATATCTAATCAAGCTTTCTCTTAATTGAGATGCTTTCGTGCTTCATATTATTGCAGTTTAGCAATACTCACCAAGAATGTTACTATGTGATGTCCATGCTAGTTTAATACCGACACTGGAGTCTGACTCTTGTCATAAACTGAATCAAGCCTTGTAACAACAGATAAAGAATAATGTAAACTCTGATCATATATTATTTAAAAAAAAATTATATGTAATAATACTTATAATGCAATAAAACTGGATAATGGATATATTTCTTCTTCTTTCTTTAATTCAACAATAACCCTAACTTATTACAGTACCTGGTAGGTATTAAATTATCTGGCAATTTTTTTTTGATGAATAATGCAATAATTTCAATGGATAATGTAATAACATACTAATTGAGTGTCACTTTTTGCAACATTGATAGCCTATAAAAATTCTGTGTCTACCAGAAAGAGACTATGGTTTCTACACATTTTTATGACATATTTGCAATGATAATATTGCCATGATAAAATTCCTTTTTTTAAAATTATAATATAAAAACCTATCAGGTACTTTTATCAGAGTGTGGACCTTGACTACAGTCTAAAATCTGAGGATAAATACACAGTTCCTCAAACCTTTTCTTTCTGGTAGTGATCATATGTTTAATAATGTATTACATTTTCTCAGTATATTCAGTTCAGAGTTCAGAAAACACAAGTCCTCACTCACACACACACACACCGCTAAAAATGAATGGAATCAAATAATAGTCTTGTGTCTGTCATGATTTTAGCCTGAAAAACAGATTGCGGCGGTGAAACTCAGCCCTGGGGCACACCCAGGGCGGCCCAGAAGGACAGGCAGGACAATATCCAGGACCGCAGTTAAACACATTAGGTATGGTGTGGTTAATTAGAGCACACTCAGGTGTGTGTAATAAAAAGTAATTTTAAAAACAGCTTTAAAAACACCACTGACAATTAATATACATAATTTATACATTGAAATTTCTTTAAGAAGGGCTGCAGTTTACACACTGATACAAATTAACAGGGTGCAGATACTAGCAACGTTTCATCTCCACAGCCATGGAATTAGAGTCTGTATTTAATTCTTGTTTTTGTGAGCATACTGTAGCTTACTCTACATTATTAGCTGCTTAGCAGACAGTTAAAGTGTTAACAATTTCTTCATTCATCCAGTTGTATATTTACTGAAGCAATGGGGGCTAAGTTACAAGCATCCAACGGCTGAGGTGGGACATGAACCAGCAGCCTTTCGGTATCAATCCTGACATCTTAACCAAAATAATACCAGCTGCCTTCAGCCCTTTTGCACTAAAAGTACTCCCAGCTGTCAACTCCTTGTCATAGGACCAACATGTCAGCTAGCTCCTGCTTTGTATCAGCACTATATGTAGTCCTCAATCGCTCTCACGATGGCATGAAATGTCATTCAGTTTTGTTCCCCCCATTTAGGCAACCGCTTGTCTACCTTTTTTTCTGTTTTGCTTATTGGTGCAAACAAATGGCAAACAAATTGACACCATTTCTCTCATTTGCTTTATCTTTCTCTCTTGTTACTTCCCATGCTTTAGGCAAGTATTTCCTTATTTACATAAAATTTATTTACATTTAAAAGTAGGCCAGCTGAGAACAGATGCGTGCTTCATATATTTAACTGAGTAGGTTCAAACTTTATGTTGGAACTTGGTGGTTAGAATCATATCCACAAAGGCAGCAAACTCATTCAGAGGGAGATTCTTTCCCTTCTACCATCAACATTTCTGATGCACGCATTACAAGAGCATTTACAGAGTCAGCACAATTTCTATGAACCAATTATGCTGTATCATAAAAAACATTCTATTATTCTAAAAAGATAGGCTAGATATAGATATATAACAGAAAATTTATTCTGGCCAATAAACGTTTAAGTATCAAAGGCACTGAATCGATTCAACATATCCAAGCAGCGAGACGCATTGTTTTATTATCTGGGCACCGCGATGTCGCACAAACCAAAATCCCTAATCCTGCATGTTCTTTTCTTTCCAAGCACTCACTGTGGCACGACTACAAGCAGCTTCCTATCTGCTGAGGCAGCAAACCATCCTGTCCCCGCAGTCTATACAAAACCCGTTTTGCATATTTTATTGCAGAAAAAGCCTTGATATTAATGCTCGTCAGCTCTACCACACTGACGTATATGTCCCAGCTTAATTTGTATTGGTCGTTCTGCATAATTATTTGTACTTCAGAAAAGGCAAAGGTTGAAAACATGAGAGAATAAATAGCATAATGATGGCTATAACAGACTGTCATTAATTCCTTTTCACATCCCCTTTTAATATTTTTTGTGCTTTCAATCCGGGAAACCATAAAACCCTCTTACAGGTTCAAGCTTCTCTTCACCACCGACTTCAAGAGCATATATTTTTCTTCACTTGTGGCCCATAATGTGGTTCTTGAAAGTAACTCATTTCCATAAATAGAACAATGCAAACATTCATATAATGACTCGAAATGTTTTTCTTTCTTCTTTTTTTTATCAATCAAATTGAAAAAATCACAATAACCCTGTGGATTTACTCTGACGGTTACTATTCAGCCTTGGAACTATTTCTTTTCAGCTCTGAAAAGATGTTGAGATTCAAGTCACTCCTGCGATTCCACAGGTAGCAGGGGCAAATTGTACTATAAGAATCGTGACAAAAATATCATGAGTTGCACATCTGTAACTCTAAGTTTTGAATGTTTGTTTGTCAGTTTGTTTGTGGTTGCCATAAATGTGCAACATGCGGTTTTCATAACTTTTACAAGTGAATTCTCGCAAAAAATATTCAAAAATGAAGTATATGTTTTAAACAAAATGTATTCCCATTGTGCTGTTTTTTGTGTTTTGTTTTTTTTTCTCGAGAAAAAAAAAAGCGAGAATTCCAGCTGAGGGGCACTGAAAAGAAACTGTACCATAGTTATAGATGTATTCCACTTTGTGGCCCTGAGGCCCAGTGCTTCTTACAGGACACTATAAGTGCTAGGTTTCACATGTTAGTCCTGCTTGGGGAGGCCCATCTGTGCCAATAGGATGTATCAGAGGAATCCCTCACCACATAGTAATCCAGGATTCATGCCAGTCTGTTTTTTTTCAGAATGGTCTACCCCGCCAAATACAGCTTCTGTCAATCTTGCAAAAGGCAAGAACAAAACAAGGATAAAAGACAAAATCAGCCAAGAACATTCACACAGTTCCCTGATCCATCAAGTTTCTGACTAAATAAGCATTTGCCCAGAGATCGACACTCCTCGTAGTCCTCGTAGCAATCCTCGTAGTTTGTTAACTATACCACCCTTTAAACACATAAAATAACAGGAGCAATATTAATAATGCAGAAGTTACAAATAATGGGATTGCTTCATTGTCAATGCTGAAGGCTCCTGCGGTTCCCTCTTTATAGAGGCTTCACAGACGCAGTAGTAGTTGTAGTACTTTATTGATCTTCAGGTCAGTCAACTCATCAGAAGCCAAAATAAACATCTCCTTGGTAACACCATTTAAAATTTTTGCAATTGTTGGTAATACCAAACGGTGTTGGGGTCATGGTCTAATATTAGCAGCTCATGTATTGAAACTGCTCATAAAACATCAATAATTTATTTTAAAAAATATGTTGAGACTTTTCACTTGCTCTACTTCTTACATCCCATGATCCCGCCTGACTTTGCCATTACATCGCACTACTTAAGTTTTAAAGGCACAGTTCTAATTACAAATAACTTTCCCACCAAACTTCAGTGTAGCTAATGTAAATAAACTTGAATAATAGCAAAGAACCCATGAAAGTTGTGACCACTTTAGATTAGATGTCAATAATTGCAACATTACACACCATTGAGTGTCTTGCTGCTTTAGAAAAACTGATTTGTGAGTTATTTTTGTACAATTACAGTAAACGCGTCATTCGGTCAAATTAATTAGTCTCTAACTATGGTTACTTTACTGTAACCATTGAAATGTTTGAAAATTCAGAATGTAATGAATTACGCATTATCACTGTTAAGGGATTATAAAGCCGTGTGCTTTGTTTCATAACAGCTGGAACTAAAATTAAACATTAATATGTGCATTATTCCTGTGTAGCTTCTTGGTGCCACCTCGAATTAAAATGAGATACAGGTAGCGCACAGCTTGGTCTTGGCAAACAGACAGAGGGGAGCGATACAGGTGCACTAGTGCAGGCACACAATTGCAAAAACTGTAGTGTATCGTCAGGAAAAAAAAATCAGTCTGAACTATCATCAATAATACAAGCCATGGAACACATATATAAATTAGTTTAATTATTATTTGTAGTAGTATTTTTCTCGCTGGCGTGTAAGGCTGGGTGAGTGTTTACATGTATTTTGTACGCCGTAGTTTTCTGAAGTGAAGTTATGTAACATTTGTCTTATATACATTTCTCTCTCCTGAATCTTGTTAACAACATAACGTATACAATGAACTGAATAGCAAACCAAGCTAAGGAAAACGTGACTTACAAAAACAATGGCATACAAAATACACCTAAACAAAACATGCGCAACCTTGCATGCCAGCGAGAAAAATATATCTACCAATAATGTACTGTAGCGTTTGCAGTGAGCTTCTTTGGTGTGAGTTTCATTGGTGTGGGTGCGTTGGAATAACAGCCAGGAACAATTTTTGATCATGTCTGGGAGTTGCACCTCTGTAGCACACAGGGTCCCTATGGGCTGAGACTACACCAAAATAATATGCCCGTCCTAACAACTTCTCCTCAGCTATCTCCCTTCCTTATTTTCTTCCTGGCTTCTCCAATTCACTTGCTTGCTTCACTCTCCTATGCTCTCTACTCTTCTCTTTCTCTAATTCGCCACACACATCACGTCCCCCCCTCCTTTTATCTCCTACTGAGAGCAGAACCACCCCCCTACAGCACTCACCTACAACCCCATACACTCCTCACTCTCCCTACCTGCTGTTTAATTCTAATTCTAATTCTAATTCTAACTAATTCTCCAACCCCTGACATGGTCTCCCGCCCTTAAAACAAACTCTCCCGCCTTTGCGGACGAGTAACGACACCCCAGAACATGGGGCAGCCCCTCCCACTACCTCTAACCCCCCAGTTTGCTATATTGTTATATATGTGCCATGTTTAGTATTTTTGAGAATATTTTCATTACCCTCTACTGATTTCACAAGCCTGTTTCCGTGTCCTGTTTAAAAGTCAGGAACATAAGCTGTAATTAGCTGACAGCTGCTGTCTTGTGCCCTCCTACGTTTGTTTTCAAAATGGGAAACTTTTACCCTTCCCAATTGCGGACTGAGACAAGTTCGATTTGGTACTGGGATAAAGAAATTGCAATAAAAAGATAACAATGTTTATCAAAGATTTCAAGGCCACACAATACGGGTTTGAGTAGGTCCTTAGTATCAATACAGCTCTTAGTGTCATCAAAAGGAGTTCTGTGTAGGTCTATCACATCTACTGGTGTTATTTTTTATTTTTTATTTTATGTAACAGACCTTCTTTTAGTTTTGCTTTGCACGTCCCATTTCTTTATTTGCTTTTACATAGAGTGGTATAATACATGTTTTGTCAGAGTTTCATTTATTAGTGATTCTTTATTGATCTAAAGGTTTTCCAGTGCAAATGTCTGAAATTTCTTGATTGCATTTCGGCAATTTCGAAAACAATTATACAATAATAATAATAATAATAATAATAATAATAATAATAATAATAATAATTATTATTATTATTATTATTATTATTTCTGGAAGGGGTAAAAATGTACATTAAACAAAGGTAGACAGTGGGCATTTTACCAACGGTCCCAGAAAGTTGTTTAGGATGCTCAAATTACTGCTGTGAAATATTCTAAAATAAACTGACCAGTGGGAAATTTGCATTAAGTTAGTATATTAAACATTTGTTGTGGCCAACGGGCTGAAGTGGTCAATATCTCAGTATCTCCAAGTTAACGTTAGACAAGGATCAATGTTGCAAATTAAGTTATATAAAGTTACGTGTGTGTCCTAGTTAAATTTTTTATCTGAGTTGTGTCAAATTATCTGGAACTAGAAAAACTTTCGAGAGAATATTTGTGAGAGATGTGGTCCTTGAAGGACAGGTCATGGTCCAAGGTGACTCCCAGATTCTTGACTGTGCGGCTTGACGAGACTGTGGAGCCTTCAGCTCCAATGCAGACATCTTAGAAAGAAGTGTGCTTGGCTGGGAGATACAGCAAATCCGTTTTAGCCATGCTGAGTTTGACGTGGTGATCAGACATTCATGTGGATTCATCCTGGAGGCAGGCGGAGATCCGTGGTAAAATCACAGAGATCTGTGAAGGGGGAAATGAGAGAAAAAGTTGGGTGTCATCAGCGTAACAGTGATATGTGCAGAGATTACTTTTCCTAGAGATTTCATGTATAAAGAGAAGAGAAGGAGGCCCAGTACTGAGCCCTGAGGGACTTCAGTACATTTTAACATTTACATTTTAGCCATTTAGCAGACACTCTTATCCAGAGCGATGTACAAAAGTGCTGTAGCTTCAGGGATCAAGTGCAATACAAAAACTGAGCTATCTTCCTCTATTGACATTGATAGTAGTTCAGTAGTAAGATAGTACAAGCAGAGACAGTATCTCTCCAAGAAACCTGGTTAGAGCGACCAGAAAGATAAGATGCAAACCAGCTCAGCACAGTGCCTGAGATTCCCATCTCGGACAATATGGATATGAGTGTCTGGTGATTGACAGTGTCAAAGGCAGCAGAGAGGTCGAGAAAGAGTAGGGTTGATGAGTAGCCCTCCGCTCTTGCAGAGTGTAGTGATTTGCTAACCGAGAGGTGGGCCATTTCTGTTGAGTGTTTAGCTTTGAAGCCGGACTGATGAGGGTCCAGGAGATCATTCTGAGTGAGTAAGCGAGAGAGCTGCTTAGCAGAAGCACATTCAAGGGTTTTGGATAGAAAAGGGAGCAGGGGTACTGGGAAACAACGGTAATTATTTAGTACAGTGGGGTCCAATGAAGGTTTCTTGAGTAGGTGTGTGACTCTGGCCTGTTTGAATGGAGTAGAGAAGCCGCCAGTTGACAGGGAGGAGTTATGTGAGGCTGTGAGGTGCAGGAGACTGTCAGATGCAATAGTCTGGAGCAGTGGAGAAGGGAGAGGGTCAAGTGGGCAGGTCGTGGGTCTGTGTTCCTGCAGGAGCTGCTGTACAGGTCAGTATGCTGTCTGGACTTTCTCCATTTGTGTTCTGCAGCTCTCAGAGGAGATCAGGAGATGTGCAGGGTGTCTAAGAGCCAGGTTGTTTGCTGGGAATTTACTTGATGGTCTAGGGATGAGAGGGCAAAGATGGTCTTTTGCAGATGACATTGCAGATAACATAAGAGGTATAGCTGAGTCAGTAGGGAGTTGGGAGAAAGCAGTGATAGGATGGAGAGAGGATGTAATTGCTGAGGATAGGTTTGAGGGAGACAGGGAGCAAAGATTGCAGTAGAGAGAGACAGTGGGAGGACGGGGGAAGGAGAGAGGATGAGATGGATAGAGAAAAAGAGATGAGGCGGGAGTCAGAGAGGTGAGAGGTGAGAGGTGAAACAATGAGACTGGTGGTGAAGCAGTGCCTGGTGAGGATTAGGTCCAGCTGCTGACCAGCCTTATGTATGGGTGGAGACCAAAGGAGTTGAGGAGAGTGATGACATCTATGGCCTGGACATCGTACTCAAGGGGGATTTTGAAGTCATCCAGAAGTCTATGATAGGCAAACGAGCTACGATAGACATATTTTTTTTATTCAAACTTAAATCTGATTTACTGGTTGCTCTTAATGTCTTGTGATAGATCGACTTTGTATAGTGTTTGATTTGCAGGCGGTAGTCTAGTTTTAGTTAACTGTTAAACTATTAATATTTCCATAGCTACATCGCCAAGATAACATTGCAATCATCGCACTGAGTTTGAACAAAATGCACAAGTATAGATCAGCTCCAAGAATATAGCTTTCATTCATTTTGGTAGCTCTTAGCATCGTTACCTTGATCCGATATACATTTTTGTCACCTGACCATCATGTTTCCTTATGAGATCATTTTTCCAATAATATCAACTATTGTGCCAAATCTTTTTTTTCTTTTTTACTTTGTAAAAATACTAGCGCTATTGAACAAAGTAATCTTTGTAAAAAAAAAATGCACAATGACAAATATGAAATATGAGAATGTTTGTGCAGGGAAATAGAATTGCTATGGCATTTCTAAATTGTGGAGAGAGAAAAAAGTGCATTAACATCTTTCCCTGTAAAGAAGGTCGCACTGCATGAAAAAATAAGTGCATGTCAGAACAGAGTTTCGCCCCTTCAGGCATTATTTAAAACGATGTGTGTCTCTGTGTGGTGCATACTGATCTGGACTATCGGAGAGAATTAAATGAAGGATGATATCATTAACCAATTTAAGACGCCCATGTCCTCACCAAGCTGTGGAGGCTTTTGTCACCAAAACTAACATTTGGATACTTCAAACTGAATCACCATTGTATAGTTTACTAGAAAGGTTATTACCTTACGATCCAATCAAATTGCCTTTCCACAACTATACACCAAATAGACAATATTATGCAAGTCCTCAAATTGCCAATTAATATCTACATTACTGCACGCTGCAAAATAATTCTAACTGAATAATGGGCTAATCAGAAAATTTATAATCCTCATGCTAAGTTAACTGGGTATCATCTTTTCATGATATTAGAACCTTATCTAGCAACCATATTTTTTCCTGTTAGATTCATTTATTGCAAAGAATGGTTTTCTCTGGCTGTTTTGGAAATTGTTTCCTGCAGGGATTGTCTGAGAAACTATGAAACTCAAGATGTTCTTTCTCCTTTATTCTCCTAGTGCATTTAGCATTGGTATTATATGCATTTTAATATTCATTTTTTCATCTCACTTGTGCACACATTTTATCACTGCCAACTGCAGAGGAACCTGGACCTGTTCCAAAGACCTGGAGGAAAAATGTCCTATTAATAAATAAGTTGTAAATATAAATAATTTTATAATATGATTTTTTTATTGAATGCTATTAATGTGTAATGCATACACTGCTGTGGCATGCAGTCAAGAGCCACACCCTCCAACCTTGGTGAACATGCCCAGATGGCCAAGACTGACAGCCAGGCAATGGGGCATTTACCTCTGCCAGGGCCTTGTTGGCTGCACTGATTGTAACCATACTCAGGTCCCAGAAATTCAGAGACACTTCAGCAGTGCTGTTTGAACCATTATTTAAATGTTAAAACTGTTTGTCATAGCGTTTTCCCCAAAAGCTAGGTTTTAGTTTATAGTTTGTCATGGTGTATTTACTTGTTTGTTTCAGTGCCTAACAGAATTGGTAAATGACAACCGTGTCTTCCTGTCTCTGCACACCTGGGAGTGCAACAGCTGCCATTAGCCCGCAATTATTCATAATTTATATAATTGTAATTGTGTTAGTTGCCAAACATAATGTGCAATAACCCCAGTAGTTTACAATCCTTAGTGTCATCAATATTAATGCCGCTGTTAGTTATTTTTCAATCTATACTGTTGCTGCAAATCAAGGTGACAAAAATACAGTCAACTCTGTCAACATGTAATTAGCCAGGAGTGTTTCTATAGCCTTTCATGCCAGTTCACCTCCATTTTTAGTGCCTCCTACAAACCAAGGTCTGCCGGGGCCTCCAACCCCCAAATTCTTGAGGTTGTTATTTATAACAATCTCAGGTGCCGATTGGATACAGTTTTGTTTTTCCAATCATAAACAATTTAAATTTAAAAACATTTATTTACTTCTTCCTAGGATTTAAATTAAGCCACTGCTGTTCACAGCGGTGCTCCGGTAAAGATTTCTAATCTTTTTTTTAAAGAGGCTCACAAGGTTTATTTTAAATTCACAGCCAAAATAGTTGCCATTGGCTATGACTTTAAACACACGTAGCTGGTTGAAATATAAAACGTGCTGTTACTTCAACACAGTGCACATTTTCTTCATTATATGGTACTAAAACCTTTGGTCTTCTACTACATTTGCAAGTATTTAGTTAAAATCATGAAAATTTGCGTCATGAAACGTTATTCTTTTCCACCATCAGCTAACTTTTTATTTTTTGCTTTTTTTTGTACCATTTCTAGCTGGCTAGCCCATAGATTTTCATTAAATTGCAGCTAATGTTAAGCTTTTTGACTGCAACTTTTCTGCAACCATTTAACATTAGTTGGCAACTGATCTCTCGAGCAAAGTGAGGTAAGAAAAGTATGAAAGCAACATTACACAACCTCCTCAATTAGCTGCTCTAAAATTTATATTATAGGGAGTGGATTCTTTTTATAAGATTATTTAGAGTGATTTGGCTGTCACTGAGAAAAAACTATTTGAGAATTTAAGCCTTGCTTCTTCCTATATAATTAGTGAAAGCATATGTTGGTCTCAGTTGTTTAGCTAAATTTAAGATTGACACTAATTTGAATTGCCAAAATTCCCTTGAAGTTCATCCAACTGCACTGTCTTCATAGGTGACAATGTATCTGCCTAATCTATTAGCTCAGTAATGCTAATGAACAACTTGGAACTGGTAGTCTTAAGGCCTGATTTGGGTAATATAAAATGATTACCTGAGCTTATTGTTACTGCCATAATTTACTATTGGACAGTCATTTTTACTCCTAAGTTTAAAATTATTTCTGCATGGAATTACATTTCAAATTATTATTGATGGTAAAAATAAATATTTCTTTGACTTCTGTTAATGATAAATGTCTTACTGTCTGATCACTTACTATATGACTGCAGCACACGGCCCGATGTGTTCATAGTTATATCATGCTTGCTTTAGAGAACTAGCTGCCTCAAGATGTGTTCAAGGTTTCTGTGAGATTCAGTCGCTGGCCAGGATAGACATGGAATATTAATACTGCACTGTTTTTATACAATGGAACACAAAATGCCACTCCCCTCCTGCTCCAGTCAAGATCTCTTTCTCTCTTTTATTTGGACAGAAAAGGTCATAAAGTGGTTCATCAGTCTCTCTTGGACGAATGAAGGAGCTGTGTGGAATTTGGACTGATGGTAAGGATGTGGCTGGCCTCCCTCTACATTGTGCTGTCTGCCCAGTGAGGTGAACCATTGTGTTAAAGTGGTATGTATACTGTGTGGAGAAACACACAAATACACATTCAGATATTGTATACCTGGTATGTCAATCATTAAGTTCACTAAGTAACTAAAAGCATTTTCTGTGAGCACTAGGGTATAAAGGATGTATGATTTTTTTAAGGGAAGTGGGGCAGTAACAGTGTATGACAGCTGGAGTAAATCAGCTAAAAAAATAAATAACGTGTTTATGCTTAAGGTGACCAAGGTTGGTGTAGAAGTTGCTGAACCAAGAAAGCAACAGGATAAAACATTGCTTTTATGCATTAAATTGACTTCCTGGTGGTCAAGCTTCCGCCAATATATTTAACCAAGAACACTTTCCCTTGGTATTCCTTTTTTCTGGTTGCACACACAACCCTACATAACATGTATGTGACACTGATACATACAGCAATAGTAGGGTAACTGCTACTAATGTAGCATTCCTCCCAAACCTCTTAAACTTGATTTTTATACAAAAATTGCTGAGATACAGTGAGCAACACCTTTATATTGTCTTTATATTGTCTTTGTGTGCAGTACCTTTTGATTTTTTCCCAAGGGATAGAAATTATCTGTCCATGGCTCCGCCTGGTTTCCTAAAAACATATGTACAACTCAGCTAATGCAGTGAGAAGACTACGGGATTGCATTCAGGCGAAGGCAAATGTAAGTCATATCCTTTGTTTTTGTTTTTGTTTTTAAATGTATATTCTACTTTTCAGCACTTTTTGGGCAAACTGGAATGATGTCCTGTACTTAAGAATTTTTTACTCTCGCCTGGCAAAGTTTACTCCTGTGTTTCCGTCTTATTTTTTTTATTGATTGGAAATCACAACCGTGTACACATTTCTCAAATACGCTATGAATATCAGTTCTGGAAGCAATAAATCGGGGGACCTGACAAATAAAAGGACAGATTCAGGACTGCAGGCATAGCCTTGTCTATAAAATGCCTGTCTTTCTGAGGCTCAGCAGGATATTATCTGGTAAAATATTTTGCCAGAATGTGAAATGGAAAGGTATCTGAGGATAGAGCAATGAGTGCCACTAGACTGCACTTGAATTAGGGGTCGTTTTTTGGCAGCCAGGCCACAAAGTATTTGGCATGACGACGCCAAACAAAGCCACATAGTTCTGATTGCCGGGACAATACTTTAATAGATTAGT
Organism: Hiodon tergisus; assembly: GCA_025775045.1. NCBI lineage: Eukaryota > Metazoa > Chordata > Actinopteri > Hiodontiformes > Hiodontidae > Hiodon > Hiodon tergisus. The sequence continues at coordinate 32,860 of JAOVYW010073802.1, forward strand.
AAAGACACCTACTTCACGGAATGGGAAATTGACACGACTAGGTAGCGCAAATGCAGTGAATAGTTTATATTGCGTTATAGACTTTGTTCTTTCACAGCAATAACCAATTTGTAACATTTAGTACACAAGTTACAGAATTGTAGTTAGAGACATAAAGCATTGTTGCTTTAATGTTAACAATATATTTTATATGCACTTGTTATTGACCACAGAGAAATTGTTTATAATTTGTTTCACTGAAGTAACTAGCTTTTTGTCTGATGCAGTTGTGTACTAAGAACGCTCATTAAATACAGTGTAGGTTTGCAGAACAGCGCTGTAAGTACACATGTAATTAAACAGTAAATACTATGTAAACCAATTAGAGAGGCAGCACAAAGAGGCCAGATGAGGTCTTGTCAGAGAGCGCTGGAGGACTGAATTCATGAAGCCATGGGCTTTGTTCCAATTGCTGCACCAGAGCTATACAGGAGATTATCAGAACAGCGCTATGCACCAATGCAGTCTATACTCTTTAAACCTGGCTTTGAATATCGGTTCACTGCAGTAGATATAATGCATGAAATGGCTGTAAAGTGTTACCAATTTTTATATAGAAATATACAGTAAACTGTAAACAATGGACAATAAAAATGATGGCCTGGAGTGATTTGTACTGGTTTTGTACTGGTGCTTTTTAATAAGGCTTCAGGATCGTTACAGTACTTACATATTCATCTATATAATACTTTTTAAATAATGCTTGGTAATGATTCTGTGGATTGGTAACAGTGAGTATAATTACCAGCAATGGTTAACAAAACTTAATATCTAATGAGTTATGTGGTTGTCTGATATGTTAATGTTAATTTAGTAGTAGCCAGGTCCTTTGTAGTAGCCAAGCTAAGTGAGGTTAATTCATACCTAACTGGACAGCCACCAAGTCAATGTGATGTCAGTAAATCTGGGACTACATTCGGGGCATGTATTCTAAAATAATTGCCTTCCTTCTCAAAAGTCAAAAATGTAAATTCTAATGAATGGCAATTAGAGGGAACTTGCCATATTAGATTAAGGAGTTAAATGAAAAATTAATGTTTGGTTTTTCTTTTCTTTTTTTTGTTTTCTGCCTGAGATTTGTGTTATCAGTTAGTTTGTGAAATTCCTCTTTGGTGTCGTTTCCCTGCCACCTAACCGACCCGCACTCTGTTTTTTACCTGCCGTTGTCTTCATAGATATGGATGTGATTTGTTTGTCCTTGAAAGATTTTGGATAAAGCCCCAAAAGCTTGGTGCTCCTGCTAACAATGCCACTGTCACTCCTGGAGTGCCAAGCGTTTAAACCATGCACCTCCAAAAAAAAAAAATATTAAAAAAAAATCGTTATAGCAAAACGATACATTTTTGTCCATATCATGCAGCTCTAGTCTAGACGTTAAAATCATGAAAGTAGAATATTGATTTATAATCTCATATTAATTGGCATATTGTTAATATGCTGTGAGAGCCATCTTGAGTAATTTTGATCCCTTTGCATCTTGCATGATCTAATATCTTTTTCTGCAAATTAAGGAAGCACCCTGCTCCACAAAATCCAGGCAAGGAAACGGCAAGCAAATGACCATCTGGCAATGCCTTGCCTTGCCTCTGTTCCCTCGCAGGAAAAAACAGGTGATAAAAGGTCTCATAAATTCACAACCACAAGCGTGATGTCGATTGATTAATCGGTCAATTGATCAGGCGTGGAGCAAATGAATTAATTAGCAATAGACAGATAGTCTGACAGCAACTTTACAGCCACTGGTATCTGCGCTGCAGCACCATTAACATCACACAAAAACTCTATGTATGTACATAGCTTGTAGACCTGTGACTGTGGCAGTCTAAATTTAATGTATGAGTGCATCAGCTCATTCCAAGTGACTGGGATAAAACCAGTCAATCCCCAGGCTATACAGATTGAGTGGTCCCTCTGTTAAGATGGGCGGCAGCCTGTGGCTTCACTGGTAATAGGAAAAGTTTATATTGTCCTTCCTATCCAAATCACTGAAAATTATTGCAGCTACTACAAATATCACCAAAGTATTGTAGCATTTTCTCGGAGTGCTACTACTCTGCTGGGTTCAAGCAAGGAGTCAGACACCGATTTCAACAAAAAGACGTGCTCTTTATTTCGCACATGCGCTTACGACTGCCTTAACAAAGGCAGAACTGGCAGTGCAAAGAACTGACTAACACACAGGAATACACAGAGGGTCCCCACAAGCACAGATAAACAAGCCCACGGTGAGGGACCCAAACCACAACCATAAAGACACTAGTAGTTATAGTCAACTAAACTAAACTATTACACATCACATTAAGGAAAGTACGAAGCATGAGACACATTATTAACACTATCTACAGTTCGGGAGCTAGGCTTCCCAGCAGCCCCTTCGGGGATGGCTAAAGCCCATTGGCGGGGGAAGCTTGCCATCCCCGTTACAGTATAAATACATTTGTTGAAGTATGCAATATAGTTACACGTTTAGTTACAGCTATACACTACATTTATCCTTTTTATTTTAAATGTTATTCATAGCTTCAAAGCCTGTGTATGGTGTTTATTTACATGTGTGCAGTCCAGATCTAATTGGCCACATCTGCATTTTGGTGACTTTGCTAGTACCAATAATTGTCTTAGTCTAGCGTCTGTAACCCTGGTTTCATGCTGCCATAAAATATGTGGGAAGAGAAGAAGAGAAAAAGAAGAGCTATCACCTTGCTAAGTTTTTTTATTTTTTTATTCCCAGTTTTAGTACTCTCTAACAAGAACTGAACAGGGTAAGGAGGCATTTGGCTGCCAACACAATGTTTGAGTGATAGATGAGTGTAAATCTTGAGGCACCCAAGCGATGCTAAAGCCGAAACCAGGTGCAGAAAAACTTCGAATGGTAAGGAATTCTAATAGTATCACACATCGGATACATATTTAGAATAGGAAGAAATTTCTTACTATTCTATAATGTTATTAAGAACCTTTTCTTAAACTCAGTTTTAGATTCTGGTTTTATAATGATGAGTCATAAAGGCCAAAGCATTGTTTTCTTGGTGATACTTTACAATTAGGGTCTCTCATGACTAGGGGTTGCCACCAGTTCCATGAAAAGTCAGAGACCCTCAGTCTCTGGTAAAGCACCAACTTCCTACCTGATTGAGTTGTGAGGTGTGTATGGAAGGTAAAGAGCAAGTTAATTTTGTTGACAGTTATTTACATTACACATACTGCGTGAAAAGGCGCAGCCAGCTCAAGGATGACTACTCCTGTCAGCGATATAGCAATGATACATATAGCCTATCTGACCATTTTGAGAAAAAAACATTCAAATTTGTGCCAGAAAACGCCTGAAAAACCAGATATAATGTTTTTTGGCCAATACATAAAAGTGTAACATTTGTCAAAATACCTTTTAAAAAAATAATAAAATCTATCTGTGAATGAGTTTTTAAAAACCCTAATAATGAGCCTGTATTTACATATGAGTTACCGCATAAGTACAAGTCAAGAGCTTGTTAGAGTAGCTCTTGATCCAGGTCATATGAGTTGAAAACGTTGTTGCACATGACATTGAGCCCTCGAGACCTTCAGGGCTACCACCACCTGGCTTTCCAGGTACTCTCCAGTCCGTATCGGCGTTCTCAGCATCCCTGACCATCACTCTCTGCCACAGGGGTCCTGGACCCTTCCCACGCAGTTGTACCAATATGTTAGACATACTTAAATCACTTCAAATTAGTCACATTAGTGTTGTATCTTAATCTACCCGATGTTGATGGTGTCATCAAGTCTCATGATGAACAAATAAAACTAATAACCGTATGCTCTGGATCAGCCCTTATTGTTGTTGTTTTTTGCCTGCCTGCGGGGTCGCTGGTGCAACACTTAGGCGGGTATTGAAGCCAAATATAGCATACGCTCCATCGTTCCAATTCGGAAAGACTTGACTACAAATGCAAAACATGATGATATATTAGAAATTTTATTATTGGAAAGTGACGGGATGAAGGAACAGAAGTAAACTCCAACACTGTGTTTTAACTGTAAACAGTTGGAATTCCATTTTCTCGTAAACCGTTACTGTCATAAGTACCAGGACTCACAGCAAAGGAAGGAGGTTGGTGGATATGTAGCGGGCCCAAAATCCAAATTCTACAAATACTAATACATTTATTAACAACATTTCAAAAAGTTTGTATTTGAGTAGTTTATTTTATCCACAGCACAAATATACAAGCTCAGTCCCCCTCACAATAGGGATCACAGCTTATAAACTTATAAATCACTTTTAAAATTTAAGTTGAAATAACTGAAATAACTGATTGCAGACGAGGAGAAAAATTAACCGAGGGAGGGTGGGCGGGTAGGTGTCCTGCAGCTGTTACAATCAGGGGCTCACACCATTACCATCTACCAATAATTAATTCATTAATTTTTAAAAATTGTTAGTTATTATTTCTGTAAGTAACACTTTGAAACAATAATTGCCTTAATAAAAACCTTAAGTGTTTAGCACACCTGTAGACCTTGCAGTCTTAACAATTAATAATTAAAAGAATTTGGACCAACTGAGCAAATTAACATGGTTAAAAAAATATATATAATGTTATAATAAAATAAAATGTTTAGTATTTTTCTCTATTAAAGGTATAATGTGGAAATTTCCTCTTTCCTAAGTGCAAAATAAAATACGTGCCAGGTTTGTTTGTCATTTGTTTCTCCTCAACGGTGTACTAAACAATTCCCATGACAAGGAATTCGATTCTCCAAAAGGTTTCTTTTCATCTTTCATCTGCCTGATGTTCTCCAACCCCATATTATTCCTATTATGTAGTAGTAGTAGTAGTAGTAGTAGTAGTAGTAGTAGTAGTAGTACTTTATTTATCCCCCATGGGGGAAATTGCCATACTACAGCAGAAATAACTCAAAATTAGAACATATAATAAATATAATAAATATATAATAATAAATCAAGTAACACGTACATTCAGGACACGGTGGAATTGTACAGTGGAAGTGCAAATGAAACAGTGCAGAGCAGGTAAATGATTCCTGGCTCACAGTGCAGCATTACAAGTCTGATGGCTGATGGCAGGAAAGACTTCCCATAGCGCTCCTTCCAACACCATGGGGTGATCAGTCTACCGTTAAAGGAGCTCCGCATTTTCACCACCATGTCATGGAGGGGGTTGGAGGTATTGTCCATAATGGTCTGCAGTTTGGACAGTGCCCTTGCCTCTGCAACCTCCTCCAGGGTGCCAAGCTTAACCCCCAGCACAGAGCCGACCTTCCTGATCAGTTTGTTAACCCTGTTAGCGCCACCCACCTTGGCTCTCTCATCCACTTCAGTGTCTTCCTCTGCCTCGTGCTTCAGGTAGGCATCTGACCTTTTCTCTATCAACACATCCCAGAAGGCCTTTGCTGCCACTGTAGTGCTTTAGTGGGTTGTAACTTAAGAACAGAAAATCAAACAGGCGCATCACAGGTAAACAATATGTACAACTAACAAATTGTGTTCAGCCCAAGTGCACATTATATTAAGAGTATACAAACTTTCTGGAAGAATAAAAATCCCTGATCCCACAAGGTATTCAAATAGCAAAGGAAAACTAATGAACATTGATGCAAAATATTAATTGTATGTATTTTATCAGTAACATATTGTCCATACAGGGTAATATTAAAACTGAGACAGTACATTAATCTTACGGATCCAAAAGACAAATCCAAGAAGTATGTCAGTTATATGGACATTCTCTGAAGAAACTACCGGGGACAGTCAGGCAAAGTGAAGGAGCTCACCCGCCCTCCACCCAGAGACAGCACGTTCTTGTGTTAGTACACAAGACCACGGACTGGCATAGTTACCACATTCAGGAGAGCGATGTCATGAACAGGCATCAGTCATAAACCCATGAACATAATCCGTGGTAATGTATCATTTAGATTCCACACAATAATAACATTGCTACAACCTAAACCTACAACCTAAATGTTGTTTTATAGGCCAGGGTGTTCCATACTACTTGTGAAGCAATGGGATGTGATTAGTTCCTGAGTAAAAACATTAAGTTCTAATACAGACAATATGTCCAAAACCCTTACATCTGAAAGGGGGGTAATAAACAGTGTATCAAACCAGTTTAAGAAAACACAGGTTATGAAAATGTGCAGAACCTTCTGTGATGACCAAAACTCACTGTCTAAAGAGCACAATGAAGATTTGTAAAAATGTATTTCATCATTATTATTACTGAGTGGACTTTGAGTCTGGTTTGTTCTATAAATGTATTTTATTTTAGGTGGGAATTTATGAAGAAAGTAAGGTAATTTGTTCCTAGTTAAAACAGATATTCATCAGAAAATATTTATAACTGTGGGGCCACAGATAGAAACAGATTGATACACCTGAGAGTGGTTCCCTTCACGAGAACTAGAGAGGTCTCAATGAAGCAATAAAGCAGGTTCAATCATGACAATTTTAATAGAGAACCAGCAAAGCTGTTTGGGGGGCTGCATTTTGGTTTTTGTTCTGCTTTATTTACAGGTGTATTTTCAACTAAAAGTTTGGGCTTTCGGGGGGATATTTGGTCATTGCTTAAACAGAATAATAGAGCATTTTGTTTTGTACACAAAAGGGTGTTTTGGTTCTGTTTGGTAGTCTTTCGTTGTGTAAACTGCCGTAAGTTAGAGGTCCGTCTCCCTTTGTTTGATCACTCCCGGACTGGGCATGACCAGGTGTCCGACTTTGTCCTTTTGGAAATAATTGACCTACATTTTTTATAACTGTAGTGTGTCAGCTACAATAAAAGTATACTGATATTTCTTTGTTCTTTGCATTCTATGTAACCATGGAAACGCCTTTTTAAACTCCTCAATCTATTCCTGTGATTCTACAAAAATGTTGATATATACCAGAATTTCATTGTTTACTAACTCTGCACTTTCTGGAGAGTACAGAAATCAACAAATCAAGCATCTGAACTGAAATGTTGGTCGTACTGCAATCTACTAATTCATTTTCTCAATCATGCATTATTTTTGTTCCCTTCACCAAGGTTTGCTACTTCACTGGCATGTGTGATCAAAAAGCCAGCTGTGAGTTCAAAAAGCGTTGATTCTCCTAAATCAACTGCATTCAAAATCTCATTGCAAAAAATGTATTGCATATCTGTAACAAGCATGAAAAGTTAACTGATGTAAAACAGGAATGTCCTGTTAGATATTTTCCTAACACCATTAAACCCTACTTAAAATGTGGTTTTGATATAGTCACCCGGCTGCTTCTTGGAATGCTCAAAAATGGGTTTGACTTCTTTGTATTCCCCGAACATGCTCTAAATTCACAACGTGGCGCTGTAACTGTGTGGATAATGGAACGTGTTTATAGATCGCATCTGGAATCCGTAAAAAATAAAAGAAATTCAAAGCTGGCACATCAGGCTTCGGCTAATACCCTTTTAAAAATACTGTACGTTAATTTGTGTATGATGCATCTGTCAGGAACACACAGCAGTAATCACAAACAATCAGGCACTGAGAGCAGGGATACAGCCTTTTTTCAGCAATGCACAGTTACATTGCGGGAGCACAAGCCTAAGAAGAATATTAGTATCCTTTAAACCTAGTCATTTAAACCTTGCTATAAAACTGTAATCACTTTACATAGCTGAGACGTCTATGTGTATTTGAAATATGGTTAACCTTCACTAGGGACTTTTGGGCTAAGGCTATTAGTCGCTGTGGTCAGGAAGGTGAACATTTTGATGTTGTGGTCAGTTGTGGTCAAAAGATGCTCGGCTGAGCTCTAAGGTCTGGAATTACCAGACCATATCAGATCAAGACTGGGAGCACTGCAGTGTCCAAAAATTTGCAGATTGCTGCCAGTTTTGGATGGGTGGGAATCTGCAGGACTTCTCTCAGCTTGTGGCCAACCAGCATCTCCTGTTGGTTTTATTGGCCGCCTGCACCTACTCAAATTTGTCAATCGCATGTTAAAACTGATGTTATACAAAATTTTAGTGCATTGAAATCAATGGGTGAGCTGGTTGTAAAACTTGTCAATTAGAAGATAATCCTTTGTTAATGGATGTTATATAAATATAATACATACTAAAATCATCATGTCTAATCGAATCAGCCTACATCTTGTCAAACCCGAAAAGCCTCCTCACATCCTCTTTTGAATCCCTTTCTCTGTGCAAAAACCCAGATATGTATTTTGCTGTACCTGAACTTCTCAGTCTCATTGTGTGAATCACACGGGTGCAGCAAACTCTCCTGCTTCCCCTCTGATGAGTTCTGTTATCACAAGGAATTATGTCTGTTGATGAAAACCTGGCTCTGTGCTGTGTAAAGTGTCTGCAAGTAGAGACAAAATGGCAGCCATGAATGGCACACACAACGAGATAATTAATTAAAACTCTTCAGGCTGTTGAAATGAAACGGATTTGAAATGCATGGTGCTAAATCTAGATTTCACTTGGGAGCATTCTTTCAAAAAGACAAACAAAAACGAACAGTAGCAAATACCACTTTGTAACATTTCGCTCTATGTGACAGCAACTACAACAACAAAAAAGCACTGACATATGCAGCAATAACAACATTAAACGACCGGTTGGAAATAGTAAACCTAAAGCCAGTGATTAATCATGGCACAATGACAAAATGTGTTCGCCCCTTTTCTCATAGAGGGGGCCAAGGAGCCTTGTGCATAACTCATGAGATGACTGTGTGCCTCAATAACATCTTCCTCTTCCTCATGTCACCAACCCGACTGTCCTCGCCCATCGTCCTCATACTCAGGATGGCTGCTCTGTCAGATCATTATATAGCCAATTACCTATCCATCAAACACTCACCACTGGCCTGCAAACGCTCTCTTACCAAGCCCGGCTCAAATTTTTGACAGGGGCTTCGAATATCCCCTTTCCACTTAGGAGTAATTTAATGAAGCAGCACCCCATCTCATCACGACAATGCATTTATTAGAGCCATCTGTATGCTTTAGTACCGTCAGTGATCCAACCTTCCATCTTTTCACCGACTTATTTTTCTGTAAAACTCTACATAATCACGTTTTAGTCAGGAAATCAATTTCTTTGCCATCCGAGTATGTTCATTATTCCAGTGATTGAGAAAAATGACATATTCTACAAAGTAATAAGATTAAAAAAAATTTGACATAGCATAGAAAGAAGGGCAAAAGAGGAAACTCAGCATTAAAGAAATTACATTTAGATAGTATGGATTATTCAGCTTTCATTTAGCTCTTGAACATATATTGAATATATTGAAAAATATAGAATATATAAATGGAATCTTCTAGGGCTGCCCCCTAATAGTCGACCAAACGTTAGTCGATGAGGGAAGTCTTGATTGGTCGGTTGGTCGCGGGGAAAAAATCATTGTTGTTTTTATTTCGTTTTTTAACAAAAAGGATGTTTTTTATTTATATTATAAAGTTATTGTGTTGGTGTTACAAGTTTATAACTTGTGTGATGTCACTGATGTTACACTTTTTTAAATTAATAAATTAACAAAATGTTCAGACCGTCTCCTTGCTGGTTTTTCCGGCACATTCAGAATCATTACCGCTTTTGCTGGTGTTGCTGCGGCTCGCTTCGTGCGTGCGCTTGTAAATTTTATAGTTTAAAGGCTCGTTATTATGGTTTAGCATTTCTCTGTAATGTAGCACAGTGTTAGCTACTTATAACATCCTTTCTCAGCCCTGGAACCATTTTCTGATGCCTCCCCCAAAATATAAATTTAAGTAATTAAATTAATATCATAAACGTGCGACGACTAGTGGCTTAAAATATCGACTACTAGTCGACTAGGAAAATCTTTAGTCAGAGGCAGCCCTAGAATCTTCATATTAAATTTTCTTTATACAATCAATAAAAATGTATTGTAGCGGGGATGGCTAGGTGCGCTTCTCCCCCTACCAATGGGAGTTAGCCATCCCCGCGGGGGCTGCCGGGAAGCTTCACTTCACGGACTTTAGCAGCCAAAATAACCTGTAAATACTGTGTTGTTCATTTGTATTGTTCGCGTGTTCAATTCGTTGGTTCTGTTAGTCTTTATTGTGAATGTTTGGTTAAAGTTCAGTTCCCTCACCGCGAGCGTGTTTGTAAGAGCGAGTGAGGGCTTTCTGTGTGTTACCGTGTGTTCTTCAGTTTTTTGCACAGCCAGTTCTGCCTTTCTAAATGTAGTCGTAAGCGCATGTGCGAAACAAACTCCTGGCAGGAGAAATATAGAGCATTTATTCTTGTATACGGAGTCGGTCTCGTGCTTGAAATCACGCAGAGAAGTAGCTCTCTTTAAAAACTCTCCAGTGTATAGAAAATTGAAATTTCTGGACATGCCTTCATTTTGGCTGTACCTTGCCACTTAGTGCTGTTTTTATTTATTTAAATATGTATTCATGCAAATTGTATATATATATTTTGTCTCCCATTTTAGAGTGTTGTTCTCCACGGTGGTCACCATACATGTGACTGGTCATAGCTAAAGTGTGGTTTGGAGGTGGCGTCAGTGGTCAATTTAAAGAAATGTTTAATATTATGTTAATCTATGTTATAATCCTGATGGACAAGGCGAAAATTTGGAATTCAGCTGCTTTGGTCGGAATCCCTGAGGTGAAATGGTTAAGTCTAAGGTCAGGCATATTAATCTTGTTCAATATCTTCTTCAAGTTTTTACAGAATCCACTGAATAATAATTTAATGTCAAGCGATATATGTCTAACAAGAGAGCATTTCACAAGAGTGGCTTATTCGTTGAATAAAAAATGTGTTCACTACGGCAATGGTGATAGCTTTGAGAGTCATGAAATTGCCACTTTTTAATATGAAATTTGTAAATAGTAGACATATTTAGTGTACATTTTAAATGTATGTGTATACATTTGGTTTATTGCAAAAGATAAATATTCAAATAACACCTACAATGTTAGTATTGAAGGAAGAATAGTTTTACATTCATGTGTGGATGAAAGGTTGGAAAGCTTGCTTGGTGACCAGAGTAAACCAGAGACAAACTAAATTCTAGAGCGATGTGGTCATCGGCTTTCCTTTCTACTAAAATAAACTAATGTAAACACACACAACCTCAGACTTCTCAAATCACTTGTATTACAAAAATAATGGTGCCCTATGAAGGACTTGCGGACAAATTTCCTTTCCCCCCCCTTAAAAGTTTAATGCCACCATGAAATCCTCTGGCAATCTAAAAACAAACTAAAAAATATGTTCATGTCTTAAACAAACTGGTATTTGCTCACTCCGTTGTACTCTGGAGAGCTTAATTTGATGTTCTCTGCACCTTTCTTTTATTTTAAGTTGTTTCCAGGCAGGGTCTTTATTCAACCGAGCGGGAAATGTAAAAGAGCCCTAGGGTTGACAGCAAGAGGGGGTGGGGGGATTAAAAATGCATTGCAGCCACTCTCATCTTAATTATGGAAAGTTCCAGAAGTTTATATTGAGAAACTCAAGTGTCTCATTGCGGCAGAAATAACCAGTATTCATTATAATCTGAAACCTGAATGTTCTTTGAAGTCACTGGAATCTGGGGAAAATATTGAATTTTTTTCATGTTTGATTTGTATTTGCTATTAATACACAGCTTGTGATTGATTTAATCTTGAACATGTGATATTTAATGTGTACTGTAATAGGTACTTTAGTGTCATACTTTTCTTGGTTACAAGTAAGCATAAATTCAAGCCCCACAAACACCTTAATAAGCACTATTTGACTTATCTCTATGGGTGAAGGTCAGTCGTATGCTTTCCACAGCAGTGATGAATCCGCCTGTAGACCTCAAAGAATCAAGAATCACTGTATTCACTTACCACAGGCTGTAACATTCTGTCTGTACCAGCTCACAAACATCTCTTCCTTCTCTCTGTGCTAGCTATTAACGCAGATGCTTCAGATGATTAATGCCGCAAAACAACTATCATCATATCATTGTAAAATGGAGGCGGTTTTACTGCGGCAGCCAATCAGAGGGAGTATTTTACTTTTAGGGACAGATCCATCAGATAGGCTGGTGGGGTTTTTCAACGCTCATTGGCCTGCAGAAACAACCCTGAAAACAGCAGAGGCTGCAGTGCTTGAGTGCCGGTCTTCTCATAAACAGGGTAAAAGCTCAACTATGAGGATTGCCACTGCTGTCGTACCTGAGAGCAAGGTACTTAAAAGGAAGGAACATAAATTGCTTTGCGATTGGGATTATTAATGAGCATGCTATCAAAACCATTCTGGTCTGCTAAGAAACTGTTTTAAGCCACGTGTAATGATTGACAGGTGAAGTATAATTATTTCTTTTTGTAATAATTTAGTTTTTACATTACATTTAGAATCACCAATTGGGCTAAGTATATCGTGGCTCATTACTACGAATCCCATCTCAAATCACCTTCCAGCCACCAGTCATTTTACATACGACCAAATGCCAAATGAGGTTTAGGGCCAATAAGAGGACAACGTCCCTCTAGACAGCAGTGCAAGCCTGAAGCCAAGCAGGAAGCAGAAATACGGCGATTCAGGTTAGCGACGAGCCGTAAAAACCTGCCAATTTCGACCCACCCAAATCTGGACGGGATTATGCTCATTGTTCTCTAATAGTGTGCTCTCCTGTCAGAATGAGAAAATTACATTGGATGGATTCATACCTGCAAAATCATGCTCCTAGGGCTCAGTCTAATCCTTACCGACTAAGCCATTCCTGTGGCCCATTATTCATTTAAAAATTCTACTTTTCTTTTGCTTAGCTGATACGAAAATTGTAAAATGTCCAAAATCATTATGATAAAATATTAAATACATTTTTTTTTCTTTTTTTCCTTGACTACTATACTAAAAAATAGACTAAAAAATAGACGGAAATAATGCCTCCAGTTTAAGTCTGGGAAGTTATGCATTTTTACTTAATCCATGTGATTTAATCATATCTTACTTGCTGGTTGGAAAAATAAAGACAGGCACTTTTTAAAGTTAGTGGAATGTTAATTGATTAATTAGTTGAGTGAAAAATGTGATGGAGTAACAGAAGACTTGAAGGTGATCCGTGAAACTCATGCTCTGATCCGGTTCCCTGACTACCTATGAAACTGAGTACATCATTCAAAGGTGGCTCATTCAATTTATTTTTAATTATCGTTTCATCATGAGTAAAATAAATGAACCAATTTTGATTTTAGCTAGAACTCTCATCAGCAAAATCATGTAGGTTTGCTTATAAGGGGTTGTTTTACAGACGTGTCAACTGTGAGGCCAGCAGTGGAATGTTAATCTGATATAAAAACAAAAACCACTTTCACCACTTTAAAAACTGTTCTGCTTATATTTTTTATCATGTTCCATTCTTTTTTTATTATTAAAATAGGTACATTTGTGGCTTTTTTTATTATTAAATGATCCTACATACAATCTATAAATTATAGAGTAGAAATTTTTACACAATCAATGTGGTCTCCCTCGAAAACGGACAGATCTGGTGCTTCTGACGCAAGTTCTATGTCTTCACTGGTTTGATTCGATAGTGGTACTATTCAGAATTAGGTAGGTATGTTTTCTTAATTAAAATTTCTTGATTCTTTTTCTTTGGCACCAATAGTGAAAAATAATAAATAATTTTTAAAAAATTAAACTTAAGATCAGAATATGGTATTGCATCACAGGCCTGAATGGAATGTTGTGGATTATTTAAAATTGTTACATCACCACACCTTGTTTAGATAATTCCCCAGATACCCTGTGGTAATTTTGCATTCTAATTGTGAATCTCATGGACAGTGCTTGAAATTAAAATACTTGTGTGCCCCTGTGTCAGAATCAAACCGCATTAGGCAGACCATAAAAAGGATCAGAGATCAAGATGGAATTAATTATATTAGCATGAAATTAAATTTGTGAGCAATGTGCTATACAAAGTCCCAGAGGGATTAAAGGAAATTATGCCATTAGCTTTGGGGGAAAATACTAAATCAACGGACCACCGTTGTACAGCACCCTGGGCGAGGTCTTACATTTATCTTCGGGGTCTGGAAACTGAGATCTAGATGCCAGGGTCAGCAGTGGTAGAGGGGTGCTCTGAAGTTCTTTGCATAGAAAAAGAAGGAAAAAAATACTAACTAAAGAGCACATTGATCTGATTGATCTGAGCAATATTATTAATAATAATAAATAATAATCTATTAGTATTATTGTTATTGCTTTTTGCAGAAGTAACATATTCATACATTAAAGTTAATGAGAAAACACTGGCTGTTAGATGAAATGCACCCCAGTCCAGAGGTTGGGAACCCTGGTCATAAAACGCAGGATTTGCTTCTAGGTTATTTATCCCTTATTAATTAAATGATTTATAGGCCAGAACTGATTTGCTTATTAATCACTTAAATTAATCAGTTATTATGAAAATTAATTAAAATGTCCGTTTTCTCTGAGCACTTAATATTCCAGTGAGGTTTAGAATATCGGCACACCCTAGTAGCTCCCTCTGCACCTAAATAATGTCACATCACATACATAGTTTTACTATAATAATATCCCCTGAGGTCAACACACAACATTCCCAAAGCGACAAATAACGCCACTCGATTTTTCTTTTGTTGCTGCAACCAAGGAGTTCACATGCCTCATTTTCCATCCTTCTAGACCAGTATCGCTGAGGAAAAGCAGCTTATCAGCGTTACGCTTGGCTCAACAAAAGTCGTGAGTTTTTGTCATTACTTGTATTATCTCTCCACGTTCAGAACCAAGATTATATTATTCCTGAAAGCAACTCCATCGGAGTTAAAATAACTATCCACTCAGTTCCGTATAAGTACCACTCAGTACCAATAAGAGCTCCAATGCACAAAGCACACCGTCACTCTGCAAATATCCTCAGATGTAAATCAGTTTATAAAACAAATGGTTATGGCTCCGTGTGCCTTCCACTTATTTCACTGCCCCATTAGGTAAATGAAATTGAGGCATCCAAGCCATTTTTTTTTCATCTAGTGGTGATTGAACGCTCGATAAAAATTATATTAGGTCGGGGTGAATTGTGGATGGTTCCACAGCGTTCACACGGCAATAAATAAAGGTCAGATCGTTTGACCGAATTACTTATTCGTGGCTGGGAGTTTTCGCTAGGGAGTGCAGTTTATAAAAGGCAGACTGACTGTGGAGCATGTGTATGAACATGACCTCACCAATCAAATACATTTAATTTATGTAATGTGGCCAAGTGCTACATTTGTTACCAGTTGCAGTATAATTTCTTGCAATGGTAACATGGTAGTTAAAATGTGGTAGCTCATAAATTAACTCTCAGCCACCCAGTTCTGATTGGCACTTTGCAAACTCAGGTGAACTTTATTTGTCAGAAAGTCCTGCTTGGCATCTGAATGTCAAAAAGGTGGACATTCTGCCAGCATTCTGAAACAGGGGCTATTTGATAGCATTTTGGGCTGACGAGAGTCATTAAAAAAATATATTTGTGACATTCAGGAGATAAAACTATGAGGCTCTGGTTTTCTGGGTTGTTCAGAGTTTATTGATCCGTGCCTGCATGTCTGCAAGTGAAGCAGAATGATAGCTTTTAATTGTTTTCTTTTAAAATGGTTTAGGCCAGATTGAAAATAATTCCTTCTATACATGTGTTATCAGCATCTAAATAGGCGGAAATAATGCATCCAGGTCAAGAGTGGGAAGTTATGCATTTTTACTTAATCCATGTGATTTAATCATATCTTACTTGCTGGTTGGAAAAATAAAGACAGGCACTTTTTAAATATTAAAGGCACCACCTACAATGAATTTCACAGAATAATCAGATAAGACTAGTAAGGCATAATTTTACCATTTGACCAGTCTGACGCTGAGCAAGTATCATTGTTTTTTAGCACAAAGCATATCTGACTGTCTGCAACCCCAATTGTGACAGATCTGATGTTATCAATGTATTTTCACTCACTCACCAAGTAGTCATTGGTCCTTGTTAGTGAACATATTAAATATATTGACTAATCAAAATAGTTAGTATTTTATAGTTTCCATAAATATTGTCTAAACAAAACTCACTAATAGAAAAATCAGCTCAAGGTTGGACGGGGCCCACTACCCACAATGCAGTGTCAGATTTAATTGAGTTAGAGACTTCCTTTTATCAGCTGGCGGCTCACCGCTCCCCTGGTGTGAGCTGCCATAGGTGAGACCAGTGTGCCTTAATGAGGTCATGGGGGTAGGGTTGAGGACGCATGGAAAGCCATTGTTCGCTGTGGAAAATCTGTAATATTTTCTCTCTCTCTCTGAAATGCAGATGTCAGGGAAGAGGCAACTGGGCAATCACACTGCGGGCATGACTTTTGACAGGCTGGTCGTCATATCAGATGGGGCTGTGGACACCTTGAGCCCTGGGAAGCCCAGACGTACAGCCAAGCTGTGGGGGAACACCCACCATAAGTTTCTTGTCACACACCTGAGTGTGGTTGCACTAACGAGACTACGCTCATGTGCGTGCCATGAAAGAGGCTTTAAAAAGGTCTCTTCTCTCTGTAGAGGAAAGAAGGTTGGACTGGATAGCTTGCGACTGAAGGGGCATGAACTATTGTGGCGCTTTAGTTTAAACTGTTTTATTCCTAATTAATATAAGCCGGCGCCCGTCCAGCCCCTTCCAGGAGGGTCGTGGTCGGACCTGCTGCTCCTGTCTAGGAGCAAGAGAGAGGAGGCCAGCTGTCGGCCCAGAGCGCAGGACCCTGGCGTGACCAGGTCAGGGGGAATTCCACCCAGCCCGGGTGCAGCTGCAAAAACATGCTCTGCTTGGCTGCAAGTAGCACGGAGGCTGCCCAGAACCCCCCCTGCCCCCTCTGTTTTGTAGCCCAGTGTCCCAGGGGATCAGCAGGAGCAGCCCAGCATCCCAGGGGAACAGCCCTGTGTACTTTGTTGTATTTCTTTGAATATTCATTAATGATGTCGGAAAAAGACTGTGGCACTCAGCGGGCAGCCACGCCCTCCTTAGCAGGGCAATGCAGAGAGGGAGGGCTCTAATTGCCCTTTAAGTGGACCTCGTTGTGCACCTGAGTGTGGTTCCACTATTGGCAATCACATTCAGGGGCCAACAATCATAGGCCTTTAAATGAGCCAGCAAAAGTGGCTCAGGGAAAAGAACAAAGGACGTCTAAAGGAAAAGAAGTGGCTTTTACGGACACTGCTGTGCTTTATGGTTTAAACAGTTTTTTTGGTAGTTTTCCCCAGAAGGGAGGTTTTTGTTCAGGCGTTTATTTTATTGTTTAAAAATGCCCATTAAAAGGCTTCCCCAATGCCTCGTTTTCCAGTCGTTCTCGGACCCAACATGCCCTCACAAGCTACAAAGATGTAGAGGAAAACTTTGTTTACATTTCTCTGACCCAAAGAACTAAATTTGAAGCGACTGCTTTCTTTTTTTAATGCTCAGTTATTCTGTGATTCCTCTTAAGGTTATTTCATGTCTGTTCGTGTGTTAGTCAGGGTGGTTCAGTATTGCATTCATTCACAGTTTGTTAAATTGTTAGATATACTGTATGTAGCTGTGACCACTCAAAGTTCCACTTTTTAAATTTGAGTTAACTTGAGATCATACGGCAAGCATTAACAATGTGCCATCTCAATCTTTCGAGCAATCCAGTGAGGCATCCTGCAGGACTGCATCACTTTCACCACAGCAACCAGTGGACCTTTAGACTGGACTCCAGCTATCTGGGCCCACACCCCTCTACTCCAGATATCACAATGTTTTGGAACTCCTCTACTGGAGGACATCACACACTATGGACATTAGATGCTATAATTCAGCTTCTAGTGCCAGCGGAGAAGCCAGGTTCCTCTCAAGGTTTCTTTCTGCCAGCCTAGGGAGTTTTTCCTTATCAGTGTTGCCACTGGCAAGAGTCTGGCTGGTCAGGCCTGGGACATATATTTTTTTTCTGTATGTAAAGCATCTTTGTGACATGTGAAAAGCGCTTTATAAAAATAAATTGATTGATTGATTGATTAACTGGTTAACTAGACTTAATATAGCATGTTATGCACTCCTGTGTGTATGGGCGTGGGGGGCAAGGAGTGTGACCGAGAGGAAAAAAGGACAACATACATGGTGTTACCAATAATATATGTATATCTGTATTTGTATAATGGAAAATATTATATATAATATTGTTACGTTAGTCACTCTGGTAGATAGCCAGTAAGATGGCTGTATCAGCCTGTTTACAAAAGAACAATAATACAATACAATAACACAACAGTAATAATTCTGTGTTGCAAAAAGAAAACAGCACAATCTTTTATTTTTTTTATTCTCAGGGCCATTGTGCTGACCAATAAAAATGTTTTGTGGTCCATGCAGTCTAATAAAAATTTTAGAGAGAAATTCTAGCAATTATAGAAAGTAACATACATGGTCAGAGCTTAGGTGATCAGTCTGTTTTGCAATTCAAGGGGGAAAAGCCTTATATCGAGCATTGTTAACATGGATATACCTTGCAGACATCTCACCTGATTTGTTATATGCGAAACATGAATTAAGTCTCGTAGTCAACAGTTAAGCACTGGGATTTGCTGCCTAAACATAAATTTATACTTCAGACATAAACCCAAAAACTGTGGATTAGTCTGATTTGAAGATCATCAGTTTATTTTACCACGTCCTAGGCTCCTTTCAGATCCCAGTTGGAGTCCCAACCATCCCACTTTCAAACTCTTTCAACACATTATGAAAGGAATTTCTTGTCAGAAATGTAAGGAGCTGGTTAGTGTGGTTATTATTGTATTGTGTGCGGCAGGGACCATGTTGTTGTTATGGCAGTCATGTCAATTTCTCAGATTACTTTTCCCAGTGTCTGAATATCTGGCTCATTTTAGACTGGATCGATAGGGTAGATGGGGGGTCCTGAATGCTGCTTAAAACCTGGCAGGAGAGAGAAGAGCAAAACACTTTTTTTTTTGGAGGTGTTGTTCTATTGTGCTGACTGTTTTAAATAGTGATTAGGAAAGGTGAATAATGACCTTGTTTCAGTAAAAGACACTTCCAGATTTTGAATACACCTGCCACCTTTTAATAGTCTTTAGTCAACACGGGCCTGAATCATTCATTTTTAATGCTAGGACAGGGGCAATTGAGGCAAAGGTGATGTAACTTAGCTGTCTGGATCTGTTGTAGGTATTTGCAATGGGAAGAACAATGCAATTATTACAAGACATTGATTTTTTTAGTGCACTCTCTCTCTCTCTCTCTCTCTCTCTCTCTCTCTCTCGACAAGCCCTGTGAACTTGTTGAGTCCCCTCCAGCGACTGGCCGATCATACTCCCTGCACTTTGGGAAATTAATACTTGTTTGGGTAATGAATACTTACAGAGTAAACGCATTACAGAGAGTGCCATTGAGGTGGTTGACTCCTCAATGGCCCTCAGGTTGAAAGTAGAGATTTTCCCTGCAGTTTAGCTACTTGCTATTGCTGTGACTGTGACTGCGAGTTTCAGTTGAAAAAAAAAAGAAGAAAAAATCGGTAACCACGTGAACCCTGTTAGATGTCTTGGGAAGTATTTCACAAAGTAGGGAGAACAAATCCAGGATTAATTTAAGTTAACCCTTTTTCAATTACTGATCTATCTTGTTTTCATGAAGCGGATTATGGTTTAATAAATCCAGTTAAGTCAAGCCAGGTTTAAGTTACCAAAATGAGGACTTCTGCATGTAGTTCTCTAAAAGCCATAGTGTTTGTGGCAGAATACCCTGCTGGAAAAAAACATTTTAGACCAATAGGTCATGAACTGGTCATGAACTGGTCAAGCTGGTTTTAGTTGTTGAAACAGCTAGCAGTTACCAGCTACCATGTTCCAAAACATATATCGAGTTGGTCACTATTTTGAACTGGTCAAACTGAATTTTCCAGCAGGGTAAGGAAATGAGGGAGCAAAGGACTTCTCTGTGGAGGCAGAGAGATGAATAATTAAACAACACAAGAATATAATCACAATGAAGAGCAAAACAGCTGCTGTCACAAATGCATGGGGCAAAGCATGGTTGAAGTTAATCAATAAAGTTAAAAATAAAACTGTGACAACCACGGGGCGTACTTGCTGCGCCGCACGCAACAGAGAGAGAGGAATGCACACTGGAAATGACCGAGA
>JAOVYW010073803.1:0-12294 GCA_025775045.1 Hiodon tergisus
TTCATGTCAATAGCACCTTTGGAAATATATTTACTGAGAAAAATGGTGACGTGTTCAATACTTATTTCACCTGCTGTATGTCCAACTGCCGTTCTCTGAAGCTAGAGTTTCTTGCGCTCTAGTGGGCCCTGACTGAGAAATTCCGTGAATATCTGCTGGGCCATAAGTGTGTAGTATTTATAGACAATAATCCACTGAGCCATCTTTCCACCGCCAAACTAGGTGCGACGGAACAGCGGTGGGCGGCGCAGCTCTGTCTTCTTCCATGAGCTGAAGTATAGGTCCGGTAAGAGCAACAAGAACGCATATGCCCTGTCGTGACAGTACTCTGCCTCAGGTCCTACTACTACAGTGACTTCTGGGATATTTGTCCCTGCAGCAGGCCACCACGGGTGATCGCTCTACCCAGGTAACGCAGACTTCTATTGCTGCCCTCCCTCACCATTCTTCCTCCGACTTGCAGTCCATGCAGGGGGCTGATCCACATATTTGGGACATCCTAGACTTTTGGCGGAAAAGGGAGCACCTGACTGCAACTGAATGGCGCTGGTTGCTCCCTCCTGCTTTATCGCTGCAGCATCAGTGGGACCGTCTGGTGGACAAGTATGGTATTATATCGCCAGATTGCCCATCCTGATGGTGGCGAAGAGGACTTGCAGTTGGTTTAACCTGCCCCGCTGAGGTCAGTGGTGCTGACTCAGCTTCACGAAGATCATGGTCACCAGGGCATTGAGAGAACCAGTCAATTGGTCGGGCATAAATGCTAATGGCCTGGAATGTCCTTGGAGATTAAACGCTGGTGCCAGGAGTGTAAACGCTGCCAGGTTAGTAAAGATACTCAGCCCGTGACCCATAGCTTTATGGGACGCTTGCTGGCCTCTCAGCCTAATGAAATTTAAGCCCTAGATTTCATTGTGCTGGAGCCTGGCCATAATGGGGTAGAAGATGTTCTAATAATTACTGATGTATTCAGTAAATACACCTTGGCCATTCGTGCCCGAGACCAACGGGCCTCTGCTGTGGCTCAAGTTCTGGTTTCTGAGTGGTTTTATAAGTTTGGTGTCCCCAGCCATATTTATTATGACCATAACTTTGAGAGTGCGTTAATACAGCTACTTTGTCTCCTATATGGTCTTGCCAAGTCACGAACAACTCCTTACCATCCAGCCGGCAACGGTCAGTGCAAGCACTTCAATCGAACACCTCCTACATGCACTTCCCGCCTCACGGAACTGGATGACTTGAATTCCACAGATGGTGTTCTGCTGTAACACCACACCGTATCAGTCCACAGGCGAGTCGCCATATTTTCTTATGTTTGGACAAGACCCCGAGTTATTGGTGGAATTTTTTATTGGGCAGGGTGCCAGAGCCCGTGCCGGGTACCGTAAACACTGGATACTGGAACACCAAACTCGGCTTCACCTTGCTTTTGAAGGAACCAAAGAGCGTCTTGTGGCTGCTGCTGATTGCTGCCAGGAACACTGTGATCAGGTGAAGGATGCGCCACTGCAGGAGGGTCAGCTAGTGTACGTCAGTCGCTGTAAAAAGATTCAAGACCTGGGGAAGTTGGTGGTACATCAGGTGGTGAAGGCCCCTAAGCCAGGGTGTGGTATACACCATTGCCCCAGTTGATGTCCAGGAAAAGGTCAAGCACGTCCACCGTACTATGCTTAAGTCACGTCTTTGCACTGAAACCACTCTCTAGCACCTGCCTCCTGAGAGGTGTGGCCATCCAGGAGGAGGACTCCAGTGAGGAAGAGCTCTGGGTTCTGATGCCTAATGTGATGAACACCACACCTCAATGTGCACCAGCCAGATCGACTGCCTCGGCTTTGCTTATGCTTTCACAGCCCTCTTTTGCCATGTCGGCCCCTTGTCCCTCTTCACCATCTGGTCCGTCAACAAGTCAAGATGGAGCAGAGCCGGTGGTAATGGCTGCTCCTCGATTGCATCGAAGTCCATCATCCGCTGCTACTCCTTAGTCACTAGCTCGATCTCGTGCTAGTGTGGTGGAGGTACGGAGGACTGCTAGAGCCGCCTTCCGGGACCTGTTGGGGAGGATGCATTGGAGGCGGTGGGCTTTCCTAGACCTGTGTCCCAGGTCATGGCAGCTATTTTTAGACCCTGGAGTTAAGGTATCAGCTTCTCCTGTTGGTTCATTGTCAGAGGGACGATGCAAAACCCAGGGGTAAATTTTAGCAAGCTAGACTCACCCCTTTCCACTTCCCTCGTTAGTCCTCATTCAGCTCCACTTAATTGTCAATTTGCTAATTAGTGGGAACTGTCAGGGCGTGGATATAAAGATGGGTGCGTTTGTGGGGGTGTCTGCATTTGCGCACCTGTAGCATGCCAACGTGCTTGGCTTGGAAGTAATCGGCAAAACAACACTTCCGGGTTTTCTGGCTCTCTTGCAGGTGCTTTATTTAACCACTGTAAATAAAACGCTCTTCAGGGATCCCCCTCACGGGTTCACCCCAAACAAAACAAACTAAAATAACTAAACAACGAAAACCCGAATATAACGTAATTTACGTAAATGGAGTTGGCGTTCCTCTTTGCCGGCACCAACTTGCTTCTCCCCCTTCTGCCTCCATTCGCCCTTACTTTAGCCTCTCATCTGAGATGACGTTCTCTCATCTGACTCCTCTCCCGACTTCCAGCACCTACTGAGGGAATCACAGGCTGTTAAATTATGTTCATAATTACTGCAATTCTCAGCCGCTGCTGGTGGGCGTGCCCAGACCTCTCCTGCACGTGTTCTTGAGACGGACACATGGCACAGTACCATTTCCTCCCTGAATGCTGAAAGCCTACTACTGGTTGATGTGGTCACTCTTCTTATGGTGTGGTTGTGTGTGCATCCTGGAGTGCTACGAACCTGTGTATTTGTATGTTTTAAAGGCCAGGGTGACTAACTGAGTATTTAGTTTAGCATTCTCTGGGTGAAATTCCCAGGGTGGCGTACGGTATGTCTGGTTTTATAGGTAATTGATGTATTTCTCCTTGCTGCTCATGCCACATATGCATATAAAACATTTTAGAAACACTTCCAATCAGAAAATTAGTAAAACTAAATACGATGTTATGGAACACAAAGCTAACTACACGTGATCTGAAACAGATTACTGGTGTGGGTACGCTGGAGCCGACGAACCACTGACGCCACGGAATGTTTTCATGAGCGTAGCAAACTAGTTCCCGTGTTTGTTACCACAAACCGTTTGTCTTTAACTCGAATTTTTAATTGAATAGGCTTTAAGGCAGTCCATTCATAAGTATGGATTTTAAATTCAAAATGTAAAATATTGTATAAATTACCATCTGGCTAAGTGTACAAGGTGTATATGAAACAAAAATGGATTTTGTGTTTAGACTTGGGTCCCATCCCCAAGATATATGTGCAAATATTCCAAAATCCGAAATGTTTCTGGTCTCACGTATTTCGGATATGGGATGCTCAACCTGTACTAATATATTTCAGTCTTGCACCATAAGCTGTGGTCGCTGTGAAAGCGCTATTGCTATAAAATAGATATAGAATATTGTTTTGTACATTTTTACTGTTTGTCTTTTTTTTCTTTTTTTCTTAATTGGCAGTGGTGACCACTTTTATTAAGTTGGTTAATTACTGGTAGCATCTATTTCCTCCCTACCGTTTTTCAGAAGCATAGTCAGGGAACATTTTTTCGGTGGGCCCAAATATAACTTAGACTTAATATGTAGATTTAAACCAGGAAAAATAACAATTATGATGAATGTTTCAAATTAAAATCTAATTTAACTGTTTTTCTTCCAATGATATCTTAGTATTATCAATCATAAACGTGGTCTTTTACTATATCGCTATGCTTATTTCACATGCTCTGTGTTTTAAAATAACCCAGCAGTGATGGTTCTTCTGCCATCTTTTTCACCATTGATATTAAACTATCTCTATTACTAAGGAAACAGATTCAAACAGCCAATCAGTACATACATCGTTAAGTGGTTCAATGAAAATTCCGAGGAGAAATTAAGAGAATGTAATAGAATGGGCCTGGGTGTTAAGTGGGTGGGCCTTTGCCCACCCAGGCCCACACCACTGCTGCTAGGTAACCAGTTTCTGGAGCAAAAAGACCTAATTATAATTACAGTAATTGTGTACAAACAAATCCACATGTATACTGGTTCGATTGTGCGTTTATTTAAAAACAAATTTGTCGGAAAACATCCGTGCCAGTAAGAGAGAAAGCAGGTGGTGTAACGGCTGAGTGTTTGTATGTGTGAGCCCACATCGAAAGCAAGAGGAAGTGGTCGTCCTTAAGCTTTGAGAAGCGAAGTAGCACTCAAAGAGCTTTCTTCCTATCACATGACATGTCTTTGGAAAGGTCAATGTGGGTGTCATAAAATAAATTTAAAACTGTCGTATGTATTATCATTGATTGACATCTTGGCTTTCAGAGGCACAAGTTTCTCTTTCTTTGCATACAGCTCTGGTCACCGTGACCACAAGGTCAACACAAAGACCCCCCCAACATATATTCTTTTGAGCACTCAATGAATATTCAGCTGATGCTTGAATCTATCCACTCTTGTCAGAATAAGGGGTGGAAGGCACCATTTCTCGGATTCTGACCATAAAATATTACAACCATTTGTTATAAAAATTAATCAGAAGGATGCGAGAAATAATAATACAATAGTATTAATATTATAAAGGCCTCTCTGTTATCGACAGCTGGAAGAGAGAACAGTTCTGTTTCAACAGTGCGCCCTACCGCGAGACCCAAGCTGAGAGCGTCACAGCCCTTTCAAAGTGACTCAAACAGCTGAGTGATAGACTTCCGCTGTGCTCTACAGACCATTGCGTGTCAAACCTCTTGTTTCACTTGTTCAATTTCTCCCTGGGCTACAGTCCCTATCCTGCAGAATATAAGGCGTTGTCAAGTGAAATGTGTTATGCCATTTAAGTGAATTAGAATGCAGATCAGAAGAAGCATTCACAATAAGATTTAAGGCCATTCCACTACCTGAATCACAGTTATGGTTATTCTTCTCTCTTCCAAGCATTATAAACTAGAGCGTAGCAGATGTTTTAATCTGTGCCAAGAGTCAATAAATGAATGATTGTCTTTGTCTTGTACAACACAAATTTACATTCTTCTGTTGATTTGTTTTATAAACCTTTAAAGTAAATTTGAATAGAGCTTGGAAAAATAGGTAGGTATGCTACAGTGGAAGAGAATTGTTTTTCATTTGGTCCTAAGTAATATCTATGATCTTATTCTTAAATTTTTCTTTAATCTAGACAGAATATTTTTACATCCTCATTAATGTTAATCCATGTTAATAAGGGGGCTTGGCTGATTTGGTTCCTGCTTTAATCAATTAAACTTTAATGCATGCGATAGTGGGATCTAAGTGGCTGTGGTGGATTGGCATTTTGTGTCAGTAGCATAAATATGGACTTAGATCTATTATTTGATCTTGCAAAGGTAGTTTCCACCTTTGGAAGTGAGGTCTTGAATACATCAAACTTCATATTTGTTATTCGGCTGATTTCCGTTAAGATAAGAAAGAACATTTTTTCAAATTTGAACTGACTGAATTTTCATGAAAATCAAAAAACAGAAAACCAAGAGGCAATTGAGAAAACACCTGGAAAATGACCTAATAGTTGGCACATATAAAATAAAATTGAATAATTAAGTAATCAGCGAGGTAGTCCCCTAAGAAAAGTAAAAAAGCCACAGTAAATTAGAAAGAGTCTTTCACAGTTTAGCGGGACGGATGAACTATTATGTCAGGCTTAGTGAGTGGGGTCACTAACACACATGACATCATTGTGGGTCACTGTGCTCTTTTAATCAGCTTCAGACTGTTCCACCATGTCATAGCAGCGGAAAGTAACATGTGGTTTAAAGTAAACAATGGAAGGTGCTTTAATTTCACCAATGTTAAAACCATTATCAACACCAGAGAAGGAACTGTTTTGCATGCAATGTATATACGAATATGTCCTGATTTTGACACACTAGTCAGGGCCTACCTTGCTGACACCTTCTCGTCGAGTCTGTCTCCTCGTATTGATATGCGCTCTCCACAAAGCTTCATGTGCACATCGAGACTGAGACTACATAAGAATATCATACACATTTGTTTAAACAACTGTTTACCTCTAACAGACTTTGGATGTAGCTATGCCTGCTTGATCTATGCCCGCAGAGCCGCACTGATTCATTCTGATGGACTTTCGGATAATCTGTCACAGATTTATTTGTAATCTATTGACCAATTGAGTCAAGTCAATTCAGTAAGCTTTAAATATAAATTCAGCTATATTTAGTTCCCTCCCTTATTGTGATTTGAGTGCTCAATTTGATGAGACCGTGTACATCTATGTGAACATATAATATCTTATATACATAATGCAGTATGATGGAATTCAATTGCCAATTAGCCTTAACCAAACCTTCAATGTTGCTGAGTAAATAGTATAGTAGGACAACATGAATGCAGTTACATCTGCATTATATAGCTCTGGTGGAGTTGGTTGCCTGTTTTTCCTCATATCTTTAATAGTTTGCCCCATCCTCAGCAATCTTTTTATCAAACCAGTCCCATAACATGGCTCTCCATAGTGGCAGGAGTACAGATTTTTTACGCTCATTCTGTTGAGCAGAGAAGCACATCAAACCAAAGAAACAAACTTTCCTCAATTCCTTTCATTCAAAACCTTTTTCAAGGATATTTTTTGTGGAGGACAACTTCCATGTTCACACATCTTAATAATTGAATTATACTAGCCATCATGTGTTACTGAGTCCAAAGGGTCGTTTGCGGGTGCTACTGGTTGTCCAATCAACCACCATAATAAGCCTTGGACTAAAATGAAAATCTCTTGAAGATCTCCAAACAGCTGTGCCAATTACCATCTGCTCATGCTTGTCTCTTGGGCACTTTGGGTCATCATAATATTCAAGGGAAAGCATGACAAGAACCGCAATAAAGCAATCATTATTAACTATAAGCAAATGCTAGCCAATTAGCAGAACCATTGCTCTTA
Source organism: Hiodon tergisus (assembly GCA_025775045.1). Classification (NCBI taxonomy): domain Eukaryota; kingdom Metazoa; phylum Chordata; class Actinopteri; order Hiodontiformes; family Hiodontidae; genus Hiodon; species Hiodon tergisus. The sequence goes on from JAOVYW010073803.1 coordinate 7,049, forward strand.
CTTACTAATATTTTTAAGTTGAACAAATTATGGCTATATAAAACCTCATAAAAGCCATGTAAAAGCAAATAAGGCCCATCCATGCAAATGTCACATTGATTCCATCTGACTTTAAACTTGCCACTATGGCACACTGTCAGCAGACATGCTCTTGAGTCCCAGGAAAATGCCCAGTGAAGACTGAAGGACAGTCAAGCTGAGGGGCCACGCCTAGAGTGGTAACCGCGTTGCGATTCTAACCACGCTCAGGTGCGAGCAATTAATTAAACAAAAGTTAGACTGGAAAATTCCAGTTGTCCAGGCTGTCTTGGTCTTTTTAGTTGGTGCTGTCAGCTAAAAGTTAAAACGGTATTTAGTTTCAGTTTTCCCTTGTTTTACCAATTTAACTTCTGTTGAGTTTTGAAAGTAACGTTATTATTGCTATTTTCTGTAACGTTTACTAATAATGCCAAACGAAAGGCTGAAATGACAATCTTTTCATCCAGCCTCTGCCCACCGCTGGATCGAGCAAGCTACAGCAATCCTCCATTTGTCCACTCTCATGGAAGATTTGCCTTAAACTAAGACAAAAACTAATTGAAATAAAAATAATTGTTTCTTATTCCATTGCTAGTTAAAAGCCAACTTCCCCATGTTGTTTCTCTCTTTTATTTCAAATACAAAATCAGTGGAAGAGGCAAAAGACCCTTCCTCTCAAACAAAAAATAACCTGTAGCATAACGAAGCTACAGGAAAACCAAATATTCAAAAGTGGATAGCAATGCAAAGGGTTTGTATATTTTATTTATGTGAAATAAAATTAATTAGCATCCTAATGGCCTATCTAAGGCAACACTAGGGGGTTGGGCTCTCTTTAGAGCAGAGCGACTGCCAAATGAACAGCTTATTTGTTCTACCTACTGTACCTGGTTACTGGTCTTTTCTCAAGTACCTCTTCGACATACGAATAGTTCATATATTAAACCATCATGTTTCATTGCCAACTTGTTGCGAATTTACTATCGTTCATTAAGGTAGACTTAATGTGCAGAGGCAGTTTGAGAAAACCTCTTGAGTGCCATGAGTTGGTCTTAATTAGTAACACATGTCTGTAGTCACAAAGATGGAAAATTTCAGACACTCATTCACTCAAGCATCCATTAGTGGTGTAAGCATTACTGATTTAGAATAGAGGTCACACAACAGTACAAGATAATTTTCTGTGACTGAAATTAATTTAAAGCAAATGTTTAATTTTCTATAAAACAAGCTACTGTGTTATTTTACATAAATCTGAATTTTCTGACGCAAATACACAAGGAAGCAAGGAATTTTCCTACTTTTGGTTTGGTTTCATTAGTACCTGGATGAGTCTGAGAATACTGCAAACAATAAAATACTTGTGTACAGCATAGAAAAAGAAAGAAAAAACAGGTACATCTAATAAAATTGTGTTTTGTTCTTGGTATATACTGTATGCTCCTGGTGGGTATCTTGCCCCAGCCTAAACCCTACTTTCACTTTTCCCCTCTGTCCTGTCTTTCTGGACCTAGTAGCAAGGTCTATCGATAAAGCAAGATCAGAAGTTTTGTCTCCATCTGCAAGAATCCCCTGCATTCATGATTATGAATAAGAGTTTCTCATCCTGGCTACAGGAGGCACCCTTTGCTGAAAACAAGCTCCTTGTTGGGAGTCTCACTTTGTGACCACAGTGGAGTGCAGGCAGGGAAGAACCTAAACACAGCAACAGAACACTTAGGATCAGAAGCAAGCTATGTATGCAGAGTCCCTTCTTTTGCTCTGACTGTACCTGTATGATTAGATATTTTGTATCACCCAGGGGGTCTGGGTCCCCTGCCATTTTCTCCCTGCCAGTGTTTGCTGTTTGCTCTGTTTCATGATCACTATTGGAGTTGCTTTGATTCTGGGATCCAGTGATCCGTGTTCGACTGGGTTTCCAACAGGTATTCCATTTTTTCCCCATTGTCCACTTGTGAGACTTGTGAGTTAGATGGACTGGTGACTGCCCTGTGTGCAGCCTTGTCTGAGTGTCTGTCTGTATGTCTCTGTCCTGAGGGTACCCTGCCTCACTCCCTGTGTTTCCGTGGTTAGGCTATAGAAACCAGTACTACCTCTGATTTGTCTGGAATCGCACTTTTATGGAGTCCTCAGCAAAATTAAATATAGTTAGTGGGCGGATCAAAGGATTACGCAAGTCCATAAAAGTGTTTGGTATGATTCTTTTCTCCAATACTTCCCTAGTCGGTGAATGCTCATTATGTGTGAGATGGCACTAAATAAGCTCAAAAATAACTTTAGAAAACAGGTTATGTGTAAATAGAAAAGTTATAAAAAGCCTATAATTATGGGATGAGGAACAAAAAAAGAGAACCTCTTCTAAGATCACATTATCCACTATAGTTTAACCATGACTCATTGTGCAGAATTTGACATGCAATAAATAAGTTTCTATATCAAGAGGTCCAAACCACTAGCCCTCGAATACTGCAGGGTCTCTTGGTTTCAGAGTTTGCTTTTATTTAGCAACAGAATTCCACCTGGAGCACCATGTGAAGTGTTTTACGAAAGTAAAATTAAACCTGGAGACGCTTTGGCCTTTGAGTGCTAAGTTCCCCGCTCCTGGTCCACAATATTGACCATCAACTTTATGCAAGGACATCATACTGCAAACAGTGCCTGGCAAAAAGTTAATCCTTCTTTGGCCCACACAAATAGAAACATAGTCCACAGGAATTCCTACACTGCGGACATAGATAAGGGCTCACTTTACTCAGCTAACCATTGCAGACCAGACAAGCCATCAAACAGTTTTGACATTTTGCAAAAAAATATTTTTCTTGAGAGCCACTTAACACTTAAATGCCATCAAGTCCTTTCAAGAATAAGATTACCTAAAATTGAATAGTGTAGACCTCTTATACCGTAATTGTTTTTAATCTACAAAGTCAAATATACTCTAGATACGGTATCTTCCAATTCCTATACTGCCTAGTATTCATTGGCTATTTATTTATTTGTGGCAAATTTTTCAAGGGCAATTTCCTTTCTAAATGTCGGTGAAGGAAGCCTCTTTGTGCAGATATATTACTTTAAAATAGTTTTTTTTTTCACCATACTCGAGGGTTCTTCAACAGTTCATGTACAGAGAATTAAAAATAATTATAATAATCTTTATTTATAGAGCGCCTTTTGTACCACAGGGTTCAAGGAGCTGCACAAAAAACTAGGAAGGTAACCGAACAGAAAGATTTAAAGTCAAAGTTAATAAAACAGTCAAAATAAAATGAGACACAGTTTTAAATTAACTAAAAACGGCAATATATAAAATCAAAAAGCTAAGTTATAGAAATAGGTCTTAAGCCTAGATTTTAAAAATAGTTACTGTAGGTAGCCTCTGACATGGTCAGGGAGAGAGTTCCACAGCTGCAGAGCACATACACAAAAACCAACCTCACCTTTCCTCCTAAGCCTCTCCCTTGGAATAAAGAGGAGGCCAATAAACATCTCATTGAGGCCAACAACTTACCTGATCTGATCTGATCTTATACATCTGATCTGTATTTTCGCTTTACAATAGAATCAGTTAAAAAGTAAAGGTAAAGGGTGCTAATGCCAGCCTAGGCTACTTGCAGGTCTCCAGGGAAACAGAACTGCCAGGGAAACATTTGTCTCAAAAAACAGCTCATATTTTTTTGGTGATCGCCAGTTAGTTTTTGTTTGTTTTTTGATGGATCTGAACCCTGTATTTAAGACCCAACACTACATAAATGTATTAAAATAAAGCTAGCATACAAGCTCAGCTGGTGTGATTTCCATTATAACAATAACTAAGATTTCAGCGCTTGATACCACGTATTAATATACACTTATTATTTGTACATGATATGATACTATAAAATATTCAGGACTGTATCTCATTGAAAGCACTTTTCAACGTTTTTTTTTTTTAAAGAGAGTCAAAACTAGGTGTCTTTCATCCTTGTGAACTCTTAACCCTCCATTTGTGTCTTCATTGTTATTAACCAGAAATCAGAAAACCCCCCAAAACCCATTAGAGATTTTTATGCTATAGGTCTGCAGGCAAAATGGTCTCCTAATATCTTAAGTAAAGTTCAGTAAAGGTGCAATCATGCTGCCTAGACAGCTCACATGTCTTCATTCTCATCTCAGTAAAAATTGTAATCCAATCCAATCAAGCCCACATATGACTGTCATGGAGTCCAGACATGATCTCCATACACAAGCCCATGGCAAGCAGCTATTTATGTTTTCCGTTAGAATCTATTAGTGTTTAGACTGGATTGTTTCAGTTTCTGGCCTGACTTTGGGTTCAACCTCACATCTCTACTTCATCACCTCTAGAGAAAAACTGTTTATTATGAGTCACTGAAACCCATAGAAATAGGTTCACAAAAAGCCATATTGATCTTAGTTGACAATCAAAAAGGAGTGTGAAATTACAGAAACCCTTGTACCCTAACCCTGACCCTAACCCTAAAACTTATTTTTGAGCTTAATTAAATCCATATAACCATTGCAATAAAATCGACCTATATAGAAAAAAACCAGGTGCTTGGCTTTATTTAAATAATCAACTAAAAGCAACACCGACGGCATTTAAAAAAAAAAAAATTATGGTGAAGTAAACATCAATGTCAAAATAATCCTATGTAAATAATTAACTTAATTATGCAATACAAATACAATCATAAAATCAAATGTTCAACAAACATATAAACATAGAACCCCCCTCCCTATTTGACTCCACAGCTCACTCTGCCCTGCTCTTGATTAACTTGATTAATAGTTTCCCTACAGGTAGTGCATAAGGGTTAAGATTAAGGGTTGTCCATTCCCAGGACTAGGTTACACATTATGGAAGGTCATAAATTCTGTCTCTGAAATGCTCTACCAAACTATATCAAACACTTCTGTCCTTCAAAACTGGTTTACACCTGTGCGATACTGCCTACCATTGACTTTGATTGAATTTGTTTCAATGTGCCTGATATCAGTAATGTGTGCTAATGCTGTCTACTTTTCTATATTATTTTATTTCAGCTCAAGAGTACTGTAGTTTGAACAGTGGTTTAATGTTTTCAACAGTTCTGTCTTTTATTTGTTTAATATTGTTTCATTTTTTGTGCAGGGCTTTGGTATGTTTCTATGTATTATTATTATTATTATTATTATTATTATTATTATTATTATTATTATTATTAAGGTGTAAAAACTAACACTCAATA
>JAOVYW010073804.1:0-19390 GCA_025775045.1 Hiodon tergisus
CCGTTCTGCAGCAGAGAGCAGAGGGAGAGGGAGAGGCCAGGCCGTTCTGCAGCAGAGAGCAGAGGGAGAGGGAGAGGTCAGGCCGTTCTGCAGCAGAGGGAGAGGGAGAGGCCAGGCCGTTCTGCAGCAGAGAGCAGAGGGAGAGGCCAGGCCGTTCTGCAGCAGAGAGCAGAGGGAGAGGGAGAGGGAGAGGGAGAGGCCAGGCCGTTAGTGCCGTGCGCCACTTCTGACCTCACTGCTTCACCACATATTTTTGGGACCAGCTGAGCAGGATTTGTACAGAGGACATCTCCCTCACACCTTGCACGGTTTCAGTTGAATGACGGCGCTACTAACAGGGCAGAGTATCGTATCTCTTTTACATTGCTAACATAATTCATCTTTTTTATTTTTTTAACAGAAAGGGATTGGCCCGTCTCCTCCCAAAGGATAACTGAAAAGCTATCCGCAGACAGACTTTTTAACTCGCTTACCAACTCCAAGACACGTGGAGCCACACACTCCCTAATGGCTCACAAACATGCTTTGTGAATTACAGGCAACACAAAGGCCCTGCGCATTTAAAGGCCACACACGGCTGGCTACATCTGGCTACATCCTCATGCACGCGTCAGCTGCCACTCGAATAAAACCATTCCGCGGGCTTCTGTTAAGCTTTTATACGAGGCCAATCACCATTCATTGTGCAAAAAATTCCTCCAAACACAAGAGACCTATGCCCTTCGATCCACTAGTATTTTGAGTTTTGGAAGAAGAGAACGCAGACAACAGTCTCCCGAAAAACAAGCTCTGGGGAAAGAGCCAGGAATCCTGAGGTCCAAGAAGGGGAGTGGTGAATTGTTCAGTGTATGTCAAGCAGCTAGTCTCTTTCCGATAGCCCTATGTGGACGCAGAGATCCCGCCCTCAGTGGTCAGCCTTAAAATGACATCACATGGGGAAGCTGAGTCTCTGGGAGGGAGAAGACGTCGTGTGCTACGGTGCACCAATACGGCCTGAATGAATGTGGTGACTACGTGAGCCCAGCCCACTCGCGAAGGCAGAGCCCGTTCTTTCCTGTTTTGCGCATTCCTTTCAACTCGTCAGTCCATTTCATTGTTACTGATCAGTCCATTTCTATAGGGAGTAACGAAAAGTCAGCAAACCCAGATAATCTTGATTTTTTTTTCCCTCTCTAAAATAAGTTTTATCCACTGCCACAAATTTGGCAGAGTATAAAAACAAAGACTGTTGTAGTATAAAAATATAAATTTGTCTGGTCAGATACGGCTTCGCTTCCTGGTTGATCGCGTCCGCTCTCTAGCACGCTTGCAGCACCGAAACCTGTACAACAAAAGAATGCCTGCTTTATTAATAACTGAAGTGATGGGCCCGTTTCATCAGAGAGGCTGGGTGCTTAGCACCAGGATGTAGACACTTTCCGGCCGTAGCAAAGTAGGGGAGCCTCAGGAATTTCAAGCCACCGCTTTCCAGGAAAACAGACATGGAGCAGTACTGTGGATGGGGATGTTTAATGTCTCGAAAAAGATACACAACTTTTTGCTGGCAGGAAGTTGTGGAACCCTTCAGCCCCAATAAGACGTTGCAATTCCCAATAAAGTAACCGTAGGATGTAGTGGCAAACACTTGAATTCACACTACCTAATTTTAGCGGTTGGTTCTCTGTCGCTAAACTTTTTTTTAACAGTAAGCTACAGGGGCAGAATACATATCAAGTTTACTCAAAATGATTTTATGGTAACGTACTGAACTATTATTTGCTATAACAGATTCAAGGCGCTGGCTGTAGTTTTGCGAAACTGTGCGTTCCTATGCGTGTCAAGAAAACCAGTTTAACACTTCAAGTAACTTCAATTAAATAAATAAATAAATATTTACTCTGATGCCGTACGGCACAAAGGGAAGAGACATTATACATGTCTTAGGCTATAACACACCTGTTCTGCAAAGCAATGTATTATTAACGTCTTACCGATTGCAAAGCAGCGTAGAAAACAACTGTTTATTGTCTACTTCCTAAGGAACTCTTTAATCCCAGATGTAGGACAGATAGCATTTTTATTGCTTAGTAATAGTAAAGAATTATGGACAATGGGTTCTACTTCAAATGCTCCTTCATGCAGAAACAGGGAAGTCCCAGAATTCTGTTATTTGCAGTCACTAAAAATTACGTGAAACAATGTTGTTAAACATAAAATTTAAACTCATTTTAATTTATTTAACCCAGTGGCACTTCCTGGCATGATTATACCTTGTGGTAAAAAATGCAACCATAGCTTGGTGGGGCTTCAGACCTGTAGCTATAATGCTTCAGTAAAACAAAAGACATTCTAGAACCTTTTGATCTGTGATCAGGAGGAATGGCTGTCGCTTCCTACTGGTAAGAACTTATAATCGTCATGTCTTGTAGATAAGCTTTGAAACAACTGAAATGTTGAAACGGCCTGTTATATCTACCAGGCCATAGCTGTTTATTGCTGACAAGCCATGTTTTTATCACAATGGATTTGTCTCTCGCAGACCACTGCATTGTTAATTACCTTGAGAAAACAGCTATTGACGGGTATTGTCAAAATGTTCTTACAGTTCTTCCACACGACAGCTTACACTCCAGGTCTGTAACAGAATACTAAACAGCTCAAGGAAAACCTGCTTTAAGCAGCGTGCCATCCAAGTCAGTGCCAAATAACACCATCGCAACCAGTCCATCTTCATTCCAGCTGCTGTCTCACATTCAACGAGTGTTAGATAACACCAATCCCCACAGGAAGATTAATCTACAGTCACACGGCAAACTCAGCCAGCTCTGCAGCTAACACTGAAGGAGCAGTAATTACAGAACACTCAGTTAGCTATGCTTCTCTACAGACCGCTACCTTAAAGTCACAACCACAAAATGTCCTCTGTCAATGTTCTCATTCTTCCAATGGGACTTCACAGTTGCTAGTGGCTCGAGCCGGCATCAAACGAGGCTGCTTTAGTGTGGTCTCCCAGATGAAGCAGAATGCATAGTGAGTGGAAAAAGAGATTACTGAGGACTAGAAACAGGATTTCCAGCATCTGAAAGATCACCAAAGCCTCATAATACATTCCTGAAAATGTACTTCATGAGCTCAGATCATACATTTTGAAACAAAACAATACTTGTTTTTCCCCTCATCATTTTTGGGTTTTAAGGAATGTGCTACACTGAAATTAAATGTATTTAAATAACAGCAGGAATGTAAAACAAAATAGCCATAGCGTGCCAGAGAAATAGATTTTTTAACTTTTATTTTGACAGTTGGGCCAAGTCCACAGCACTCTGCACACATGGGCGATACTTCAAGCTGACTTAACATAGCTGCAATGGGTGGGAATGGGCTCGCAAAATGGGCATACCTCAGCCAGTTTGTAGGGCACTATCAGTCTTTCCCCCACCGTCACCGTCTTCCGTGTGGTCAGGGCTTCAAAAAGCATTTCTTCCTTGACCTGAGAGAGAGAGAGAAAGAGAGAAAGAGAGAAAGAAAGAGAGAAAGAGAGAGAGAGAGAGAGAGAGAGAAAGAGAGAGACTTTAACCGAGGGCTGATGTTAAGCCAAGGCTGTGCTTATCGGAGGCCTGTGGTTGTGGCTCCTGCCTCTGCTTCATGCAGTAGGACACATGGAGGACAGGGCTCAGTAAACGTGCCCGGACCCCAGATCCGAGTCTCTCTCAGTTGATGTACGGAGCAAAAGAAATCCTACAGCCAGCTACTGGAACACTATGGCTGTGCTGCTATTTTTAGTTAAGACATTAATCCCGTAGCTTGTTTTGTTATGGGGATGAAAATATGTCAGAATACATTTAGTGGCGATTATGGTCGTGAGAAAGATTAATTTACAATTACTGACACTGAGAGGCCGCCCATCACAACTAACGCTATAAACATCCGGTGGTCGAGGGAGACAGACTGACATAAGGACGAGTTGAGCTACAGACGGAGGCGTTCTTCAGGACAGAGGCAAAACGCCTTGACCTATCAGGAAGGGGACCGCCCTCAAAGATAACTAAGTGTAACCGGACAGAGGGCGTTTACAATGCGATGTGTGTGGAACACGATGTGCGATTATATCACGTCTCCCGAAGTCAAGACTTAGCCCTCTGTAATTAATCTAGATTGCTCCAGTGAGAACTGAGTGGTAAACGGGTTACGGACAGTGGAAGATGCTGAACTGAAAGCACCGTCTACCTACATAAGGGTACCTCAGAAATGACACCCCGGCCTCTTTTTATTTAAACTTTTTCCATGCCAACCCCTCCACCATTAACAGCAGTATCGGACAACCTCCCACAGAGCAACGGCCTGCCTCTGGCCTATGATCAACGTCACTTGACGCTTAATTAAATTAGGGCACCAAATTTGTCAGTTTCCTTCTGCATAGCAGCTTTGACTATGAGCAGCTGCTCAAAGACTTAAGGCCAAACTCCTACTTAATTTGCGTAAATCCTAAAACTCTCTGACCCCAAGCCCAGACATAACTTCCCCATTATGCTGGGCCTAAGGGGGCGTGTGGCCAATGACTCGGTCTTCCAGTAGAAGGGCACAGCTCTTTATCAGCCAGAGGATTGCATTCTTGCCCGATTAAACAGGGTCTCTTGTAAACCCATGTATAAAACATAGAACAGTAGAGCCAGTATGCTTGCTATCACCTCAGCAATACACCATGAGAGAGGCCGGTCGCAAATTATGAGGAAGGAAAGCCGGAAACCTGAAATGGGAAAGGAGGGGGTTGGGGAAAGTAAGGCCCCTTTAGCCACTCTTCCAGAAACTGTGTCCTCGTGTCCTTCAGGGGGACTTCCCCAATGACTAAAACCCCCATCAATCAGTGTTTCCCTCTATGATTTCGCCTGGCAGGATCCTGCTTGTCATTTCACATCCTTGACTGCCTCGCTTTTAACGGAACTCTGATAACATTTACGTTAGTGTTTTTCTTGCTCAAGGAGAAGGACCAGGGCTTGCATTTCCTTTTTGGAAGCTCAAAGAGCCGCTAGAATAACATTAAGCGAACCAATAAATTCCTCATTCATACTAAACCGAGTCAATCTGAAGGTGGTGGGACTGAAAAGCGCATGTCTACACCTGTTGTTCTAGTGCTGAGGGGCTTTCCGAGCAGACTTTCCAAATCAACAATGTTACACCATCAGCCCAATATGAATCTTGTCCCCCAGCCCTAGCAGTGCTATAACACTGCAGAGCTGAAAAGGAATTTCCTCCAGTTCCAGAACGGGTCTGCTTTGCATCCTTAACATTTGGTGTGCATGTGCCTCTTCTCATTTCACGGCTATGAAAGCCACTGACTAAAAATAGCCTTGAGCAATTCCCTAAAGCATCTACTTTAACTTGACATCATTCGTCTTATGTGGAGTTGGTTTATGTGTCCTGTAGTTATATACCTTCTTCAGCGGTAATTCAATAGTGTTTCACTACCAGAGATCACACTGCGGCTCTCATCAAGTCCTTTCAAGACCTATCCGGTGAAATGATAAAAATGTGTGCGAGACGCAAAGTTTATGACGTGTGACGCAAGATTACAGGCATCTTTCCTCAGTTAAAAAGAGCCCTGTTGCAGAGAGCAAACGAGAGGCGGGGCACTCTCTCCCGGGTTCTGGAATGCCCAATAGCCTTACCAAGTACATCACCATTTGGCAGAAGTTGCAATGAAACGTCCCAGATGATCATTATGACAAGCTTCACGGAACGTTGTGACAAATTTAAATAGCTGCCAGCTATGTGAGAACAACACTGAGAGCAAGGATTAAACCCTCAATCAAGCTGATGGAAGTACTATGCAAACACATGGGCCCTTCCTCTGTATACATCATCCGAAAATAATTTATAATTACACTCCACCTTTTCTGTGCGCCAGTTATGTGTGTAAAAATTATTATCTGTATGTGCTCTCTCGTCATCATCCTAAAGAGTCTGCAGATGGTTTGTGCCAAACCGTTTCCTCTTGGGAGGAGCCACACCTTCTCGGAGCTGACAACTCTCATTCAGAAATGAAAATACACGTTCTACTATGACAGACAACTGGACCCACTTTGTCCATTCATTCGTTTTTAACAACCTTCCATTCAGGGACACCAATACCTGTGCGTTTTAAAAGCTATAAGGCATGTTCCACTTATAACGCTGCCTTCAGAAAACTTAATGCCAAGAAATTCATATTTTAAATGTATGTTTTGGCAACACACAAAAAAAAAAAAAATGTGTGGGGGGACGGACGGACGACTCTAATCTATAGGAGAAACAGGGTCCAGTAAAGCCCAGCTTTCTCCTTTACTTTTCTGAAACCATACACTATGGAAACCATACATATAACTATGAAATAAAAATGGACTAAATGTTTTATTATAAATGATTGTTGGAGGCTGTACTGGGCCACAACTACAAAACGCTCCAAAAACACAGCTACCTTGTAGATCCACAAGAACCCAGATGAGTCCATTGTAACAAGAAAAGTAAAGACTTAAAGCCTGTCTTTATTTGCAAAAAAGGCTTTGATATTCCCTCCCAAGAATATCGAAACTATGCCGGTGGTCTCATCTAACACATACTAGTAAAAATGATAAGTAATAGAATGTAGAATGATGGGTGTAATTTTCAAGGCTTACTTACCTCAAGAAGCTCCGATACAGTGGGCAGCACCTCAGGATTGCAGATGTCAATGGAGTCATCCCGATAGGTCTTCTTCTTGTAACGTATGTTCCCTAAATGAAGGATAGCGGACAACAGGGAGAATATCCTGCAAGAGAAGAAAAAAATTTAAGCTTGCCATGTGCTAAAATAAACCATGTAGGGGGGTTTGACAATGCGTGGTCACTCTTGTGCCATCTGCCAATAAAATCACATTTCAGTTCAATGCAATCGGGAATCACTTAAATTATTATCACAATTTTTAGAATTGGCATCTGATCAGTTGGTTCAATATTTCCTATCTCCTTTTATCATGGGAGAAGTTGCACTCTCTACATGAGGTCATGTTGTCTCAGGAAGGACTCACTGTTTACGTGTTGCAGGCAGGAACCCCACCATCTCCATAGCCAGCTGCAGGCGCTCAAAGTCGTGTTTTAGGTCCTCCCCCTCCACTGTGAAGCAGTCCTGCTGGTTTAACAACAAAGGGGTGGTCTGTTACCAGCGCCGCCGACTACGCCACACTACGGCCTGCTCTATGGCCTGCTCAACGGCTTTGAAAGCCTCCGCTTGTTCTAAATATCCATGCTCTATATACCAGACACTGGGACAAGATTTTAAAAGGGCCATCTCGTACATATGCACTGCCCATTTAAAGTTCTGCAGGATAAAGAAGCGTAAGTTCTGTGCTATATTTAAAGTTCAAGCTGCCGCCCTCTGATTCGACCCCTGGATGACAGCACATTCTACTTTCTAGATCTGAGTAGTAGAGAGGTACTGATTTTATTAATGTCAGGTACTCCTTCCAAATATTCAAACCATTTGAGTCACGTTTGCTTTTCACCAGACACGGGTGTGTGAAAGTTGTGCATTGTTAGAACGACGAATAGCTCATATTTCTAACATTTAAATGGCTGGCATTTTTAAGGTTGCAAACAGCACAAAAGCATCTATCCATTTTGTCATTTAAGATATCAAATAGACTGGGAGAAATTAAAAATCTTAAAATTATCAATCTTAATGGTATATCTTCTTATTTAAAAGAACTAAACAATGAGACGTTCAAATACATAACCAAAGTCCATGTCAAACAATTGTGTTTAAATACAACAAGGCTTCTCCAATAGAATCATACTTCTTTCTCTACTATTAGCATACTTCTGATTCGCGGTCAACGATGGTAACCCAGTTTTTAAAGTTTCCGGGTCAAAATGACTTATTCTTAATGTCACACACAGCGATTAACAAATGCAGAACAGTAGCAAAACCAACACAAATAAAATAAGCACCAGTGACAGAGAAATCCAGAAGGGTTCTGCAATTTGGCTGACGAGAGATGCCACATAGTTTTGGTTGAATTTAAGAGGCTGGTTAACGTTTGTGTTCGTACACTCTGCCCATGCTGCGGAAAATTCAGGGTGTAATCATCAAAACAGCTCATGGAAACCTGGCGCAAATGTGGCGGTAATTAAGAAGATCCCACTGCCACTGGAGCCAGGTCCGTCTTTCTGTCGTCTGCCTACTCCACTACACAGAGACAGAAAGGCATACAGCACTGGAACTGGATATGAAATTTCACCCATAAATTGGCAGTCTCTCTTCATGTCTTGAACCGATTTCTGACCATGCTAGACTTTCTCTCTTTTCCACGGCAGGGAGTGTAACAAGGCAATCCCTCAAGTCAGAAAGCATAATCCTTTATAATGGAAAAGGACTTGAGGAAGCAAAGTAATTTTAGCCTGGAACATGCAGTGAAACAAGGAGAGCATTGCAGAATTACTGAGACAATTTATTTCAGAGACATAAAAATTCACCAAATCCTTCATTTGGTAGCTACAGTTCTGTGAAGCTCAGATTTATCAATACTGTAAAGCTGAAAGCAATTGCCCAGTAATTTGTATTCTCTAACTTTAAGCAAACTGAAGGTGATGAAAAAGCAGGGACTGACGTATCGGAGATACTCTAGCTGTCCCAACAGAACCACTTACCTTTCCCCGGCACTGAACAACTCCTCAGCAGCATGGGAGTCAGAGACCAGCTATAGACATGCACTTCACAACCAGCAAACTACACAGAGGAAATTTTCTAACCAATGTAAACCCAAAACAATAATAAATGATAAATCACGTAAAAGACCCCAGTATCCATTTCGACCAATCAGCTCTAGTGTTTGCCAATATCCAGCCGATGTTGCTTTCAGGTTGTTTTATGTCCATAAACATCATGAAAGTTTTTCGGAGGATATCGACTGTTTTAAGACAACGCTAATTGATGGAGAGATTTCTTGCCGTGTACAGTCCTGTCTCTTATCAAAGGAGAAAGTGAGACATATAACTGTTGGTAAAAGGTTACAGGGGTCTAGCGGTTAACACCACCATACATTCAGGAGAGCCTGAACGAGTGAATATACTACAGAGCACAGAAACAGGAACTGCTCTGGGACTAGGAAAGAAAAGGGACTGGAGAAGGGGGAGGGCGCGGCACGGTCTAAGACAGCCACCACAATGCTATGCAAACAAGTTTGTATCTTCGGCTACAGAAACCTTGCCATTTCAAATAAAGGCACATTTGTACTGGGGCTTATCGCTCCTTTATTCAATCTTCTCCAGTGTTTGTTGGCAGATACCAATCTGACCTGGATCCTCAGAGTTCATGGTGTAAACAGTAACTGCTACAGGAGTTCATGGCTCAGGGACGTCCAGCTTGACGTTACAGTCAAATTTCTAAAACTACACGCTGTGGTCTGACATACAAGCAGTCACAATAACCGAACGAGACAAACACAAGGCAGGCATTGTACAGAGTGTGGCAGACAATGCAAAACTGAAAAAAGACACAAACCGAACCAGCAAACGAGAGCCTGAAGGAAAACACAGAGGAGTGGGGAGGAAGGAGGGGAGGGGTGCTTTGGTGGTGCGGAAACGTGTGAGGTGAGCACCCAGTAAACTGAAGGTGAAAAAAAGCAGTGGTCCATCCCAGCACCCACACAAAATACTGACCAGGTCGCTCTCATAGTAATTTTCCCAGTGCAGTCTGAGGGGTTTCTTTGTCATCTGGAAGTAAGGTAGACGGGGTTAGATATGGTTCCGCACACACAGTGTTCACCTTCCTCACACTGTGAGGGAGAGACACGGTTCCATGCACACAGTGGTCCCCCCTCGCCAGGCTGTGAGGGAGAAACAATTCCACACACACAAATGTCACCTTCCTCATGCTGTGAGAGAGAGGCATGGTTCCATACACACAGTGGTCCCCCTCCTCACGCTGTGAGAGAGAGACATTGTTCCACACACACAGATGTCACGCTCCTCACACTGTGAGGGACAGGCATGGTTCCACACACAGTGGTCACCCTCCACACACTGTGAGGGAGAGACATGGTTCCACACACAGCGGTCACCCTCCTCACGCTGTGAGGGAGAGACACGGTGTTAACAGAAGTGGTGAAGCACACGTGGCACTCAGCCCAGATCCTCACTCTCAGGCTCACAGTGGTATTTGCAGGCCATGAGGTTAGCCTCCAGGTATGGCGCTTTGGCTGATAGGATAATGCAAATCCAAGCCTGACTGAAATAATCTTCTTCTTAAGTATATATAACAATGGATGGTTTTAAGACAGTGAGATTTAACAGTGAGATAGCAGATGATATCTCCCAAGCTTAAAGATAAACATACTTCTTTTAGTCAACAGCTTGACAAAATAATGAATGGATAGTAATTTAGATTTAGAAAAATAATTGTGAAGAAGGTAAGGTAATTTTAATTACAGAGGTTTTAGATGTAAATTTAACATTTTCTAGGGAGTTGGAACACTGACTTATTTGGTAAATATATAGGGAGACTGAATGAAACACTGAAAAGTGGGAAGAATTAGACTATCCTGCGATACTGTAGATTAAGTCAGGTAAAGTTGCATTAACAAGGTGTTAAACTTACTCTGGACAAGAGTGAATAGCTTAAATAATTATGATTAAATGTGAATTTAAACCATGATCAAAAAAGACTTCAGTCAGGCACGCAAAAAAAAATCTAAAATATTTAAAATATTAAAGCATTAAAAAAAAATTATGTATTGTTTTTCAAGATTAAAATTCCTTTTTGCTGAAGTAATAAATTTGACAACAAATTATGAAAACCACCTTTGAGTTTCTCCTCCTGTATGAAAATGAACAGACAGGATTTTATTAAACCCCAGAGACCTAGCCTGTGTGGTGTTGTTGAGGGTTGTGTTCGAGGTTTCGTGATCAGAATAAATAAAATACACATGCACGACTTGAAGCACCGTGTGCATGACAGCTTTTAAATTAACAAAGGCGCACATTGCCACCATGGGTGTTGCGTGCTAACGAATCCTTGTTAGGAGGGAACTCCATGTGATGGAGAACGTGGAAAGAGACTTGGGCCGCTGAAAGGAATGCGTGGGCGATTTGGTTTCCCTTTTTTGGTTTGTGAGGCGAGCACACCCATGACCAGCGTGGGTCTCTGGGAGCTGCCAGACGCAGGACACACACAGACCCAGAGCAGTCGTGTTGCAGGAAACAAACTTCCACAGCTGTTCTCTCTTAAAACCAACTTTTTGTTTCATTGTCAGCATGCTACACAACGTTTAATGGGGATTATTATTGAGATTATTTTGTATAGTGTTTTGAAATATTACAATTGTGATCAAAAGACAACCCAGTTCCTCCATGCTTTTAGAAGGCCCACCTGATTGAGGTAATGGTATTCTTCTGGCTTTTTGAGGTGGAACGCTGTCCTCTCTTCTTCTGTTGCACCTGCCAGCAGGTAGTAAAAGACATGGTAGTTCCTGGAATAAAAACATATAGTTCCGTGTTACACAGTAAAATAAATAAATATTTAATGACAAATAAAACAGACGACATTGCCTTTCCATGTCAAATACACCACGTTCAACTTAAAATAACTAGAATAGCCTTCAAAAAAGGAACTTGTTTTTTAAAAGAGTTTCAACAAAATACAATGGAGATGTTTGTTATGTCTTATAGCAGGGAAGAATTCATTGTTATGAATGTTCCAACTAAACTGCTCAAAATAAAGAAATTGACATTCAAACCAGATCTGAATTTTGATAGCGTATCACAAAGGCGGAAAGTTGGCCACAAACTGATGGAGATCATGGTGAATAATGTGTCACACAAAGCACATCTAAGGCCAAGACCTGATCCCAGTCACCCAGTGCATTATGGGTGGTCCGGACCAGAGTTTACCTTCTGTCCTAATGCCAAGTCTATGCGACTACCTCAACTGTCATCAAACCAAATTCCAACCATCCCTCTTTTCTTCACTTAAACTTCTAATTTCAAATGTCAACTCAAAATTTTGATCAAATGATTAAACGGTATTTGCGTGTGTTGGATCAGGGACTACACTAACTGCTTTAGCGAGAAAATGGAAAATGCTCCAACACTGCCAGATTGAGGGTGGTATTCTGACCACATGTTCAAATATAAATAGTGCACTTAATCATTGTGAGGGATCAGAAAATATTATCTATGTTGTTCAGGACATTGATTGAATCAGACAGTAAAACATAAAATAAAATAAAAATAAAATAAAAAAAGTAAAAATGTAGTAAACTCTTATAGTAAATCTACTCTACACCAAAATCCAAATTAACAGGTACTATGTGATGTAAACCTTACATTGCGATGACAGTAATAATAACTCTTACCTTTCATTGTGCTCCTGGTACACCAGTCTTGACTTCTCCAGAAGGTACTTCTCTACATAAGCCCTGGAATTTACAGGGGTTGGCAGATATTAGTGAGAGAGGAGGTTATTCTCACTGAAAGCCTCCTCTGTTTTTAAGTCAGTGAAATCGGCTGACTGGCCCATTACAAAAGAAGACCTGACGAAACCTTCTCATTACTACCAGAGAGCTAAAATACCCATCTACTCTCCATGATAAGAGAAACAAGTTCATCTATGTCAAACACCGCAGAATACCAAATTATTTTGCACGGAAAATATCCCATTTCTACCTTGTTTCAATTAATCCATAAACGGTATCAATAGATTCGCATATGACTGAGAATATTATGGTCTGGATAAACTGCCAGAATCCAGGGATGTTTTTCTTACCCCCTCACAGTGCCGCTCTCCTGGTAATTGACTTGGATGAACTTGCCAAAGCGACTGGAGTTGTTGTTGTGAGCGGTCTTTGCGTTCCCAAATGCCTGTGGAGGGGACAAGGAGAGAGAGCCAATGAGGACGAAGCAAAGGCAGGCGCAAAGGGAAGGGAGAAAGCAGAAGGTTAGGTATACACTCAGATATCAGCCGTCTATGTCTATTGCATTAATGATTTTGGACTGTTCACCGTGATGAATGATTTTGGACTGTTCACCGTGATGAATGATTTTGGACTGTTCACTGTGATGAATGATTTTGGACTGTTCACTGTGATGAATGATTTTGGACAGCACATGTCGGCTGTGCTGTCTGGGTAATTGTGAGGGCGTGTATGTGTGTGTGTATGTGCACCAGCATATGTATCTCCATCCAGTACACCCAACAACCCTGTCATCCAGCGCCAATACTACCATAACGCACGCACGCACGCACGCACGCACGCACGCACGCACGCACGCACGCACGCACGCACGCACGCACGCAAATTAAAAATATTCTTTGGAACTGCATTAGCCAGCAGAGAATGTCTTGACCAGCAAAAGCTTTACAGAATTGTATTATTTTCAAAAACAAATAGAAATGTAGAGCAGTTTAAGATGAAAATCCACTTCCTTAGTTAAACAACTAATACATAGCACGCAAAAAGATTTTTTTTAAAGATAAAATAACTACACAGAAATTGGAAAGTGCTTCACTAATTGATTTGCAGCAAAAAGTTTAAAGTTGCAATAAGAGTGCATCTGATCATGTCCACGGATCAATACATCTGTATCAGAAATCCAACGAAACGGATGTCGTTACCCAGAAAATCATTACACAAACCAAATCCAACTCATACAATATCGGTGAGTAGCCACTGCACATTAAAGAGAAAGGGAGTAGAACACAGTATGTGGGTAATGTGTATGTGTCAGAGCAGATAGACTCCGGAGTGCTTCCCTTCAGGGCTGTTTAGGTTGTAACCATGCCTGGAAGGGAAGTTCTTCAACCTCGCAGTTAATTGTAGCCACGCCGCAAGTAAACAAATTCCTCAGTGAAGCGGCCCCAGTGACTTCTGGAGGGAAATCACCAGCTCTGTCCACTCCCTGGCGTGCCAAGCGTCGCTCTATTACGGGCATACTATCGAATGACCAACGCTAAATGTGCCGTCACATCCGGCTCCACACTGACCAAATATAAAAACCGTCACAAAGTCCAGAACACCACCCTGCAGTGACTCACACTTCCAAACACACTTTGAGGCTTGCAATTGACACTAGGAAACCTGGCCTCTGCACAGAAAATACTAGCAGGCAGGTGGCTCATAGCACATGTAAAAGTGAAAACACAGTGTATAACTTTCTGGATACAGCAGGAACCCCGATGACAGAAAGTGATGGGTGGGGTTCCCTCTGATGTAAACCAGATGGGCCTGTGCATTATGGAGATGCAGGCTTTTTCTTATCAAATCCCAAAACAGTGGGAGCCAACTTGGCCCCCTTCAGAAACTGCAGGCCAGCTAAGGACGAAATGTTGACAGGGTGAATTATGAGGTGTTCCTCAATGGTAATTCTGTCCAAAAATTTTTAAAAAATTAAAATGGCTACAGTACAATCCAGTTGTATAAAATAGCTTACAGGAAAGTGTCACATTCTAACCATCCTAGGTTACAGCAGACAAGGTCACCTTTGTAACTTTGACGGTAATGAAAGATAGTGACAAGTGTGATTTACCACATTTATAAAACAACTCATGCCTCTATTCCTAAAATCTCCTCCCCTCTACATCACATCCAGGCACTTCTTAAGCTGCGTCCCCCCCCAGCAACCACTCCAAGATCATATGAAGTGGAGACACCCAAAGCAAGACTGTAAAGGAATCGGTCACATCTCAAGGGTTCTCCAACTCGGACGGCGCCAGTGAGTGTCTAGATCTGGATCTAGATCTGCCCCAATAACAATGGCCACACATTCTCATTCACATGAACAAACAAACCTTTCCACAGCTTCCGCAAATATTTCTATGACTCAGCGTTAAAAAAAAGCCAACGTATATGGCACTAGGTGCGGTTCGACATTCTTAATACAACTATTCCACGAAATCTGTGGAAAACACAGGTTGACCATATCAAAATGAGTGATTCTGAATGCACTCATCCTGAGACCTGACGAGTGTACAGACGGCCAGCTGGCACGGCAAAAGTGTGTAGTTAGGACGGACATGCTCACAGGGAACCGCACATACGTATAGGATCCAGGCTGGCTTCAGATCAACGTTCCTATACACTACTCAGATCAAGGAAAGTGAACCATGGCAGTCATCCAGGGCACAAACACAGCCTGTCTCCCAGGTGAATCGGCCAGAACCGGAATCTTGACACAGTGAAGGGGCAGACAAGGACACTAGGGAGTCCCAGGAAGGGCCCGATATGAAAAGGAAATATGAAGTTTGCGACTCTTTGACAGAAACATCGGGGACTGTTTAGCAAACGTGTTTGGAGGGCTCCCAAGGAAGGCAGCGAGGATCGAGAGCTCGGGGCGAGCGGTTGCGATGGCTCCCCAGAGGCAGCGAGTTTCTGTGTTTTAACAAATACCATACTGCGCCGCTGGCAGGGGGCTGGCGGGCTGCGCGACACAGCAACATGAAAAGGGTCAGCATTTCTCCTTGCCAGACGTTGGAAAAGGAACAGATACTACCCAAACAGGGATGGGGCTCGCCTTTAATAATCCGCCCCATGTGTTTTCAAACACGCGTGTCAACTCACTAGGGCGCCTCTTGCGGACACCGGGTCAAGCCTGGGGAGATGCATGGGCGCGAGTGTGCTATGCAGGGCCACGGACCTGGCAGAGATCTGCGGGATGCTGGCTCTAGCTCTGCTCTGGATGCGGACTCGCTCCCTGCTGCAGAGCGGGGAGGTGACACGCAGGCAGGCAGGCAGGCAAGCAGATGTCTGCTCTTTGTTTCATCATCTCAGCCTTTGTGCTCTGCTGCACTGTGGAGGGGTTTTTTTTTCCTGAACTGCAGTCGGCACAAAGGGCACAGCAGTATCGTATGAGTCTGTACTGCTGGAAGGGCTAAAAGAACCACAGATGGACTCATTTACCAGCAGTCCTTGTGATTCCGATTCACACAGAGTAGCAACTCTCTCTGCCTAAAGACGGTAAAAACACTGTTTTCTTTTCCATACCAAAACCACTGTTTGTTGAAAAAAAAAAACAGGTTTGAAACCATTATAAAGACCTACAATTTGTTGCTTTAAAGCTGAATGCATTAGAGACGAAACTGAATGGTTTGCAGACATGTACAAAAAGCAATTATAGAGCCTCTTTAATCCTCCAACACAATGATACAAAATACTTATTTGCCAAAGCTTAAAAGAAGAAGTGACTGACACTTAATTAAACAGTGCATAATGACACAATCAGTTCTAAAAAGATAAAAACCCCTCTCATTCCCTGGACACAGAGCCTTTTCTGACAAACAAGACCACATCAGAAGATTGGTTCCTACCAGGATTATACCATTACAGTCCCCTGCTGCTTGATTTCATTCTTCCATTTGTGATGGTTCATTAATACTCTGTTAGAATGACAGATGTGACCACTGGGTAGCACGGCGAGAGGCTGAGATGAGGGCCCCGTTATCCAAGTTTTCCCTTGGCCACTGGGAATAATGACAGAGGAGAAGAAAGCAGGAATTCTGTTCCGGGAGGTCCCGGATCATACCAAGAAGCCTGGGCCAACAACGTTCGGAGGATACCTAAGGGTGCATCAGGCAAACGGAGACGGAAGAGAGACTTCCACACACACTGCGTACGCCATTTATTAACCTGCCACATAGTAGCTGTAACTATTAGACCATTTTTCATTGCAGACCATCTCCATTTCCTGCCTGCGTGAAACAGCACCAGAGTAACGGCATAAGAGGTATCCAGTTGTATACAGAACGAGTTGTGCAGAATGTCACCTACTAATACTCTGTTTCCTAGTACAGGAAAGATAGTGACATACTCACCTAAACAGGGTTCGTGCAGGATGGGGAGAGATTTGCCAGCTAATTACCTAGTGAAGAAGGCCAGACGACATGTGAAACCAGATCGTTTTCACCACTCCGTCAGTCCCCGCTTTGTCCCACCACTCTCTCGTCTGTGTTTACGGGGGCCGAACCGTCCTTGACACTGTCGTTGACTGCCAAGGATGATGATGATGATGTGAACCACTGTTCCCATCACGTGGTGCTCTGCCCCGTCCGCGGCCAAATGCGGCTCACTTCTGACGACCGCTCAAACGCAACTGGAAAGGCTTCACGATATCGCAGTCCCTTCGGTTTGAAAATGGAGGGAGGTCACCATTCGCAAATGACTGACCATGTGAGGCTCCTAAACATAAATCGAACATTACTCAGGGTTCTTTCCAGTCTTCACACCTTTGCTAACATGGTCGGTGTGTTGATTTTCTGGTGTATGAAGTATTCCGAGTAGTCGCTTTAAAATACAAGTCCCGTAGATGAGCTACTTACTAAATGAGTCCTTATTCTTGATTTCTAGTTAGGCCATGTTTTTAACCTCTGGCAACAAACTCACTGAATCTGTACATGTTTGCCTGATTTTACACCTTCAAATGACCAAACTCACTGAATCTGTACACGTTTGCCTGATTTTTCACCTTCAAATGACCGAACTCACTGAATCTGTACACGTTTGCCTGATTTTTCACCTTCAAATTACCGAACTCACTGAATCTGTGCACGTTGGCCCAAATTTTGGTATCTTTCTGCGGACCTTATTAAAAGATTTAAAAGATCTGTAAAACCTACAACAGAAGACTTATCAGCAATTTGGCTTGTGTTCAAAAACTCTTTCCACTTCAACTTCAAAATCTAACCATTTTCAGTTTTGGTTGTCTGTTCTTTCTGAAGAAACTAAAGCACCACTTTGAGATTTTGAGGTGGTTTGCACAGAACCGGACAAAGCGGAGGGAGAAATAAAGACCAAAACAGGCTTCTGAGGAGTGAGACAAACAGCTTTGTACTCTTTAACCTCCTTGCCTTTGATTTGAGCAGGGCACCCACATAAAGCACTTCATAATCTGTAGGCGACACTCAGGATGAGACAATGGATATCAGCCTGCACTAAGCAGGACTACCAAATGACTGGTTATTTTCTGATACAGTGGTTTCCATACGCACTGCTTACCAACAAAGAGCCCAGCTGGAAAATACCATCCAATGTCGGTAGTCATGGGAGGAACAGTGGGGTATAATCTGACAAACATCCAACGGAAAAAGAGCTTGAAACTGAACGCCCAGGCACAGCCCAGGGTCAGGGTTTAAAACCCCCACCCAGTTCTGTAACATATCTGTCCATTTACAAAACAGCCACCAAACACAGGCACAAAAAATGCTATATTAATAATCTATTGACTTAGTTATACAGTACAAGTTATCATAAAAAAAAGTTTTGAGAGCCGGTAATACAATAACTGGCTGTGTCACATGCTCTATATGAACAACCAGCCCCCTGAGAGAGAGCTTGTAAGATACCATTGTCTAATTATCTCAAATATTCCACACAGGCAAAACCTGTGACAAAGAACCTTCACTGTAGAGCTATTGTATGTTAGTTAACAACTAAGGTCGCTACGCTAAACAAATGTGCACATGGTGCGGTTAGTGACATGCAAAGTAGCAACTTAGTAGCAAAGTTCCTCCTCATTTTCAGGTCTACACAAGTCTACAGATCTACTATGCAGGATGGGGACAGGAAGGAAACATGAAGGCATTTCTCAGCTACTCAAATGGTTTGCAACGGGCATTTTGCTACATTTAATTGGCTATGGGCATGACATCCGGTCAAAGTGTGGATGTTTTGCCAGTGTTTTCCCCTTCATGGTCAATACCAACAAATGGACAAGGAGGCAGACTTTCCGGACACAAAGGAGAGGGGGACATTAACCCCTCAGTTGAGCGATTAAGGGCAGCCACACTGCTTTGCTCTTGTGTGTTACAACAGCCGCTCGTGTGTGAGCAGGTCTGCCTTACTGCATTTAGTCACAGTGCGAGAAATGAAAGCCTTCAAGAAAATAATTACGGGCCCTGATATATTTATGACTGCGTGAGTCAGACATCAGAGGCATGTTAATTTAATGTGGGGCCCAGGGAATCTAAGCTGAGAGAGTGTAAAATAACCACATTCCACTTCATTTGCCTACGAGGGGAACGTGAAGCACGTGCTGGACAGAGGAAAAACAGAGCCTGGGGGTCGCTTGAGGGGAATTGGGGAAAAGTAAACATTTTCAATGCCATGTTTTTCTCCTAATATCAAAACTACCGGAAAACTCATCTGGGAAACAAATAGACCCCCATCAATGGTAAAAACAGAACTGAATGCCCGCTACTTAAGCATACTAAATTAAATACATTGGGTTTGAAGATTCCCTGAAGAAATTTAAACTACAATTACTAATGTGACACACACACTGCCCAATCCACCCACCCACCACTAAATAAAGCTTCTGCACTATACAAATACAAATACACCCTTGAGAAAAAGGGGGGGCTCAAAACTAGCCACTAGCAAAAACATTTCTTATGTACTCTTTGTTTTATGAAG
>JAOVYW010073807.1:0-19378 GCA_025775045.1 Hiodon tergisus
ACAGGTCGTTAAATACTGTTTGTAATTAGCCTGATCCTCAGCCGGTGCTGATGGGCGTACCCGGACCTCTCCCGTGCATGTATTCGAGACGGACGCGTGGCACAATTGTTATGTATATTATATGGATGTAGACATTGTAAGCTGTTAATTGCTTTGGATAAAGCAACTAAGTTAAAAAAAAGTGCTAGCGAGTGACATGGGATTTCTTGGATGCTGTGGGTGATTCCTCTCTTCCCCCTTCCTCAGGAGGGCTGCGGAATGCAGCCTCACGCATGTCAGTCGCAGGTGTACCCCCTGGACCCCTCCCGCTTCCCAGACCTCAGCCTGGCTGGGACAGGAGAGGTGGGCTTGGCAGGTGAGTGAGACATAGAGGGCAGGGTGGGCGAAGCTGGTGGGGCAGGAGCAGCATATGTGTTTAAGTCCTTGTACCCTTGATTAGTATTGCAGTCCAGGTGAATGAGCTGCTATGTGACAGATCTGTCACTCATTCAGTTTTACTTATGATCTCACCAGGATATTTCATGGATCACGCTGTGAACTACAAGGACCTACCTCTCAAGTGAGATGCACCGCTCTCTAGCTCTACTGACATTGCTTTGTGTGTGAGCATCCAGCTGTTTCTGACATTCATGGGGTTTTTGTTTCAGGACAGTGTGCATTAGCACCTGTTACCGGGCAGAGACAGACACTGGCAGGGAGGCCTGGGGGCTCTACAGGGTGCACCAGTTCAACAAGGTGAGATGGAGCAACACACAGGAAGTGAGAGCTGCCAGTTTCCATTAGAGGGAATTTGGCACACTCAGCCTGACTGAATTGATGGTAATCAGTGGAAATGGAAGTTATGTCTGTGTGCAGGTGGAGATGTTTGGCGTGACGGCGAACGAGACCGGAGAAGAGAGCTCTCAGTTGCTGCAGGAGTTTGTGTCCCTGCAGAAGGAGATATTCTCTGCTTTAGACTTGCACTACAGGTCTGTCAATCTTTCTACTTGTTTCTATGCATGTGTGGGGTGTGTGTTACTGTGTATTTGTTTCTGTGTGGGTGTGACTAAAATTTCTCTCTCTGCCCACAGGGTGCTGGACATGCCCACTCAGGAGCTTGGACCCCCCGCCCACAGGAAGTTTGACATTGAGGCCTGGATGCCAGGGAGGGGCAGCTATGGAGAGGTCGTATGACACTACATGGGATCAATACTTATTGTAGTTATATTTGATTAGGGATCTGTATCATAGTTCTCTCAATTTCTCCACAATGTAAAAAAATAAGGTAGTTTTTACAACAGTGGTGAAACGAGGCTCCCATGTGCCATGACAAAACACATTCCATTCCTCAGATCTCAAGCGCATCCAACTGCACGGATTACCAGAGCCGGCGCCTGAACATCCTGTATGAGGGAGAGGACGGCAGGCTTCAGTACGCACACACAGTAAGGAAGGGCTTTCAGGAGCAAATTAGTCGAAGGAGCGAACTGTAAAGAAAACCAGTTTGTAAAACCAGTTGTTATACTAGGCTTGTGGGGTGCTCCCGGTCAGCAGTGGCGAGTACTTACCGACAGTGGTCCGAGGAGGGACAAACCACAAACCGGCGACACGTTAGGCTCCCAAGGCTCATCCGTGACAGTCTATCCTGTCTGGTCCGAACCGACGGAAGGTCTACTGTGGCACAGAAAGTTTTTAATGATGGGTACGGGAGGAATGTGTCGCAACACACAGTGAATCGCACAATGCTGCGTATGGGGCTGTGTAGCCACAGACCGCTCACAGTGCTTATGATGTCCCCTGTTCACCATCGAAACCGCCTACAATGAGCATCGGAACTGGACCTTGGAGCATTGAAGGTGGGCACCTGGTCCGATGAGTCCCGTTTTCTTTTACGTCATGTGGACGGCCGTGTACATGTGTGCCATTTACCTGGGGAAGTGATGGCACCAGGATGCACTGTAAGGAAGACGACAACCTGGTGGAGGGAGTGTGATGCTCTAGACAATGTTCTGCTGGGAAACCCTGGGTCCGGCCATTCATGTGGACGTCAATGTGCCACCTACTTAAACATCGTTGAAGACCAGGTACACCCCTTCATGGCAATGGTATTACCTGATGGATGTGGCCTTTCAGCAGGATAATGCGCCCTGCCACACAGAACACATTGTTCGGGAATGAGGTTTGAGGAACATGATGAAGAGTTCAATTTGTTGCCCTGGCCTCCAAATTCCCCAGATCTTAATCCAATTGAGCATCTATGGGATGTGTTGGACCAACAAGTCTGATCTTACAACTTACAGGACTACTGCTAATGTCTTGGTACCAGATACCACAGGACAACTTCAGGGGCCTTGTAGACTCCATGCCTTGGTGGGTCGGAGGACCATCTTCATATTAGGCAGGTGGTCATAATGTTTTGGCTCATCAGTGTATATTTGTTCTGTATTCTCAATACAGGTTAGCAAATATACAAACGTTCTTCCTCTTCTGAGGTTATCATTGGATCATTTTGTGGTTTTTGTTGTGCTGACTATACCACAAGGCATGAAAAAATGGCTCCAAAGAAGACAAAGCTGGTGCCAAATTGCAACGTAAATGAAAAATGGGTATATCCTGTTATAAAACTCAATGCAAACCTGCGTTTATTGTGCTGCACAAATTTAGCGATTGCTGGTGCAGGTAATCTAAATCTTGATAAATCATGCAGATTTTGTCGAGAAATATCCACCTGGTTCTGCTGACTGGGCAGTTAATATCGATATATCTTAAAACAACAGCTAATTGGTCAACAAGCAACTCTGAACACAACAATGGTTGAGAAAGAAAATAATGTTAACTAACCTTAAGGTTAGGAAAGAACTGTTTCCCAGGCAGTTAATTTTGTTTCTGGAAGACGTTGACAAAGAATATGGTGATTTGATTCTAAACTCTGAAGTATGGCTGGGTAGAGGAAAGTTCTTCAGTGAATTATTGCATTACATCCCCAGATCAAAGATTTTCTGCGCAGTAAAAACGTCACAAAATATGATTATTGAATGAGTATGTGACACGTCTTTCATGGCTGATGTTAACAAGCAATTAAATGATCTGATCACACTGCTTACTGTACTGCACTGGCCCCACTGTCTTAATGCTTCCTGTGTGCAAATGTGCTGTAAAAATTTGCACGGTAGTGGTTGGCAGGGCGTAACGTACATGTCTGTCTTAGGGGAATGCCACGGCCTGCGCTATCCCACGCACCATTGTCGCCATCCTGGAGACTCACCAGACCAAGGTAGATAGAGGTCCCCAGAACAACAACTGGACCATTGTCAGTACTGCCTGTAAACTGAATAATACATGAGTGTTATTTCTCTCTCTCTCGCTCTGCTCTGCTCTGCTCCCACCATTCTTCCCCCCAGGACGGAACAGTTCGGGTGCCACGAGCCTTGCAGCCATACCTGGGGTCAGAGGTCATTCAGAAGCCAGAATACACCTCTCTGAAATACATCGGCCCAAACCAGCCCAACCGCTTCCCTCGCCCCATCCCCAAATCTAGATAACAGGCCCTGACCCTACCTCTGCTATGACAACCTGTTTCCGCCAAAGGGCAGTGTTACTTCCCCGACAAGCCTAACCATGTAAATATATTGTACGCCTTGCTTTTTGGGTTACTCGTGTAATAAAAAGATCAAAACAAGGTGTGCCCAGTCATTTCCGGGAACATAATTCAACCCTACGGTGCTGTGTGTGTGACAGCTAATCCTCTTGTCACTCTCTAGCTGTAGGTCAGTAATGCACTTGGTTACTTGGCAGACTCCCTTATCCGGGAAAATAATCTCTTTCTGTTTTACGATTTTTATGGTTTATACATTGTTAAAAACATTTTTTGAATGGCACAACTGGGAATTTACAGAAATTATTCAGGTTAAGTACCTTAAACAACAGCAGTGGCCGTCCCTGGGACAATAATAGTAATGAAGAGGCGTATGGTATAGTTAACTGGTGCTGGTCCTTATGTGTCCAAAAAAAGTAAGGCAAAAGACCAGTTCAACCAGAGAAAGTATCTAAGTTATCGTAGAAAATTTCCTAATGTTAATTACAAATCCATTATATTTTTGACAAAAAGTCCCTTAAATACATTAAAACCGTATCTGTTTGGCTTGTGTTCCATCTGCCACTGTCAGACTTTAATTAAAAAGTCTTCAGTCATCAGTGTGGCAATCTGCTACAATCTCGCTTCCTACTGGAGACCCTTTGAATATATAGTTTTATACAGTGTTTAGAAAAATTGAGCAGCTGAGGTTAGGACCACGTACACTGTTAAGTGTGGCCGGAATACCCATGTAGTGCATGGGGAAAGAGATCTATAGAGCCACTGGACCTGTGAGATCTGATCTGTGTGTGAGAATTCGTTTTTACGTTTGGGGGGAAGAAGAAAGCCGCACTGCTCTTTCAGTCTCGGCTGATAGAGCCCCCTATTTTACTTCCTGTGTAAGTGTAACCAGTATTATGTGTATATATGCTATGGTGTTGTAGTTGTTATGTTGAGTGAAAGTATTATTTAAACAGCCTAACATTAATTTTAAGCTAGTAAAGAAACCTTATTTTTTAGAATGCAATAAAGTTTTGAACATTTTCATAACAATTATATGAGCTGGTTAGACTGTCTCTGCCTCTGTCTTTCAGCCTGTCTATTCTTAACTGACACTGTAACTTCCTCCTGTTATACTTTGTAGTGTTCCACACAATAATGAAAACCCTGGACAATGTTGTACTTCAGGGTCCCCTTTATCTCTCTGCATAAGCATTTGGTTCAATGGTCCTCTAATTTGAGTTGGTAGCTATTAGCCAAGAATGTGCCCAGTAGTAAGTGTGTTCCAATTTGTTGCTGCTACAAAAAAATTTGTCTAAATTGAGTACAGGAGTGGCCTTCCAGTAGTAGGTCATGCAGATCACCGGGTTCTTCAGACTTGTTTCCTGTGTAATACTTACCTGAAAGTGTGTACTCCTGCCCTGATGACATATAGACTGTAAAAAGTGCCATCATGCCATACGGTTTGCATCCAAGTGCCAGATGACAGGTCATACAAAGGGTAGAAAGGGAACCGAATTATGTAGTATGATCAAAGGGGACATTGTGTCCCGTGGCAGTGACTATTCATAAGACCATTGCCATAGTAATAACTCTATAATGGACAAGGATTGTTGTCCGTAAGTCAGCGCAGCCAGGGGCGTTTTTCCGGCTAATTATCCTGACAGCAATCAAACAAGACAGGACAAATGTTTTTTTGCCCCCAAAAGTTGTTTAGTAATATAGGTAGCTATCAAGTAATACAGGTGTAATCATCAATGGCTATAACTATATAACTTTACATATAGTATAAGTAAATACTATCAGTGTTCTATATTGAACACTGTTGAGATCTATAGTTACGCAATCAAAAAAGTAACCATAGACCCCTAACTACAGCACACTACAGACTATATTACTCATAACTGTGACACATTAAACAAAACAGAGGACTTTTTCAATGCAATGATACCAATGTTTTGCTAATGAAGTGTTTAACCCTAGTTAAACCCTAGGTATTATATTACCTAGTAACCCTAGGTAATATAGTAAAACCACAATCGTTTTTTAAATATACATTTCAGGTAATTCCATGGAATATGGTCCGTGTTTCTTCCTAAATTGTCAATGACGTACCCACCCTAGATGGATGTATTAGTACCTAAGTATCAGTATTAGGTCTATCTTAAAAACACCAAAAGATTAATCTATACTGGGAGTACAGGTTTTTCCAAATTCCAAATTTTCAGCACAAATGATAGATTAAATTAATCGCGCCAAAATAACAGATACGATTATGCTGCATCATGTGAAATGTATACATGATTCGTACTGGGGCATTTATGGCTGACTTTTAAAATTATACAACCGGGTGAGACCTGAATCCTGCTGTCATGGAAACCGTTTAGTTATTCTAGTCTGCGTCGGAGCACCTGCCTGTGTCTGTTTATTCCGGATTCTGAAAAACTCACAACGCAGTAGGCTACAGCGGAATAAGTGGGGAAAAATCACCGCCTCCCTGACATCACACGCCACGGCCGTGGAACTATATAAATCTACAGCTATTCAATGCTTTCCTGTGAACAGTCAGATAGGGGCCGATTTGAAATAGCTGCGCATACTACGCAAACACATCTCTACCAAAATTGTCATTGCTGACCACCAAAACCTTACTGCCAGTGCAGACCACTGACAACGATAACATCTGCAGCTGAAGTTTACCTCTCGGTAGAGACCAACTGGATACATTTGACAATGTTTGCTATGGGATTTTTTATGTGTGCTATCAGTGGAGGTAAGATGTAAGCGAATAGACGAATAGAAAACGTTTTAAAAATTGTGGAAGTTAGCTAAATATTTACAATAAATGTGATATATATAACTTTTGACTGTACTTACTGCACCTGTATACGTGCCCGTGACAGAAATTTTACTTGTGACAATCGTTACGCTTCGAGTCAGGTTAAACAAGTTTAAATTCAGAACAATATACTATAAGGAGAGTGCGTACGTCGCGCTGTATGTTATGCAATTGGAACCATACGTATTGGATAGAACGACTGCGAGGGAACATAACAGTGCGATTCTATTTTAAAACGATCTTTGTTCCCAGCTTGTTTGTCCGTTTTAAACGTCAACAGCGTAGTGAAAAAAACCAATAAATGCTACAAAATAGATAATATAGTGTCAGCAACACTCAGGGTAACCTGCTTATGTAATCAGCTTCTGCTTGTTTTTTGGCTCCGATGTAAGATTATTAGGCCTATAGCCCTATATATTGAATAAACACAATTAGTGATACCCGGCCTGAAGTAGCTATTTATGTAGTCAGAATTTATATACGGTTATATTCACATCCATACGTATGCACGTAATCTCACCTGCACTTGCAGTCCCAATATCAGTATCCCAACACCAGAAATATGAATGAACAGTGGCATTTTGTTAAGCAGGAGCCAAGAAAAAGCTTTTATTGTGTAGAACGATCTACAGTGGACCAATAGCAAGTAGTCGTAATGATTAGCAAGAATATACATTGTATGTAAACAAAGACAAATAATATTTTTCTTCGTTGAATATAACATTGAAGGTGAAGCAGTGAGCTGGTGGCTGTGAAGAGGTGTAGTGCAGTGTGGTGGTGAGGGTTCTAAGGGAAAGTAAGCAGGGCATTGTGAGGAGGTGAATGCTGTGAAGTCTGATGAAGTTGAGAGTGCACCCTCTCCACTTCTGTAGCCTGGACAATAGTAAAAGCAAATAAACTGGGATTGCAGATGAATGGGGATGATGACAAGCCCTATGCACTTTTTTCTTCATAGAGAAACTTTACCTGCATGCAGACGAATGTCAGCTAAACACTACTGTAATCTCCAGCGATGAATCTCAGTTAACAGCTGTTTATAATGTTTTTTGTTTGTGGGGAGAAGACATCGCTAATGCCTTGTACAGGTTCTGTGGGCTGCTTGTGGTTAGTGGGAATCCATTTGAAGGCATCTGCGCTAAAGCTGATTTCAGTGCCTTCCAAAGGAAGAGTTTAAGCTCATTTACCCTGTAGCTGACATTTATATTAAGCAAGCTCTTGGTATTAAAAATGGATGCATGTATTTCAGTTGTAAGAGCCACCTGTAAGGCACTAACATAGCTGTGTTTAAATAGTTACCAAAACATTTGCATTATGCTTGAAGTTAGTTACTTCCCCACACTCTTTAATTCTAAATATTTTTGATTGGCATAACATAATAAAAGGTTTTGCCAAAACAATGTATGGTGCATAGGATTTGAATCAATTTGTGGTCAACCTAAAAAAAAAAGAAGAAGCATAATCAACAAACAGCAAGGGATAAGTGAGTAGTTAATTGATAGCAGTGAAATTAGTTACATAAATTAGTAAATACATTTGTAACTTTTAAATTTTAGTTATTTTTCACTATTGTTTTTCAAATTATATCTACATGTAATCCTATATGTATATATGTATACATGCTCATATATACATATGTATATATGAGCATGTATACATATATACATATAGGACTAAGAGTTGTTAATTAGATGAGAGGAATAAATAACAGCAAAGATGTCTATAAAAGTGATAGCAATAATTTAACAACAACAACATCAATAATAACAATATCAATACGAACAGATTCATTTATATTCATTTGATACTATAGCTGCCCACTCAGTCCCTCAGTTTATGGCATGTTGTCACATACAGGGTAGCTAATGGGGCAGCTGGTGGTGTAATGGTTAAGGTGACAGACTCTTGCTGGTTCAAGTCCTTTCCCAGCTGTTGTACCTTTGAGCAAGGTACTTAACCTGGATTGCTTTAGGAAAACATCCAGCTGTATAAGTGGATGAATGTAGATATTGTAAACTGTGTAAGTCACTTTGGATGAAAGTGTTGGCTAAGCAACTAAAATAAAAATAAAAAGTTCAGGTGCTATGTTTTCTTCCCCTTGCAAGAATAATAGTTTTTCTTTCCTGTGTATTGCTTTGAACTGGAAGGATATTTCCATCTTTTAAATTTGAGTTTCATAAAATATAGGGTAAAGTGAATCTCTGTGTCCTCACCGTTCTCTCTCTTTGTTTCAGTGGGTTGTCTGCCCCTATCCTCTAGTCTGCAGGATGTCAAGGTCAGAATCAAAGCTGCTTTCTTATACAATGTGTATCTGTGTGAATTTGACTTTGAATTGTACAAGGTACTTGTGTGCTGATATGTGTGTCCACTGTGCACAAGGCTATATGACAGTGAGTGTGTTCCTGTGCGCACTGTATTTGCCCTCAGTTTGTGTGCATTGTGTGTTTTCTGTGTGTGTAAAAATGTTATTTGCCAGTATGTGTGTTTATTGTGTTCTCAGTGTTTGTTTATGTGACCTGTACGTGTGTGTGCCCACTGTGTTTTGTTCACGTGAACTGCCTTTGTGTGTACACAGGTGACGGACTGCATGACAGGGGTTCTGTCAGACTCCCTGAAGGCAGTCAGGGATATGCAGCACACGGCCTGCAATCAAACCGGCCAGCCACAGCCAGGTGATAGCTCTCAAATAAATAGCTGTGCTGTGAGTTTTACAGTAATATGCATGTTATATTTTTGAATATATGCGTAACCCATTGAACTTCTATCTGTGTTGTATCTACTGTAAAATAGCCAATTGCCATGGCAACCTCTGTTGAGGTCTTGTCATGGAACCAGAGCGAATTAGACTTAAAAAAAGAGCAGTCTGCGTTGGTGGGTTTGCAGATGAGCCTATCGTCTATTTATCAAAATAGGTGGATGAATCTATTGTGTTTGACTTGTGCTGTCTTATGTTTGTGTTGCCTCTAGCAGATGGAATGGTGGGAGCTGAGCTGCGACATCAGGGCCTGCTGAGGGAGCTGCAGGACTTGGCAGAGCATGGTGGGTTACATAGTTGTAGCCATACGGTTTAACAATGTTAAGTGCGCGTTGACCGCATGTTCATTATCATGCTTTTTGTAATTTCATGTATTGCTCAGATTGTACTAAAACGAACCCTTGGGTAAGAGACCTGGCATTAGAAGCTGAACACATTCAGAATTGTATACTTTCAAGTTTCAAGTTTCAAGTTTCTTCACCATTTGCAACAAGTACAAGTACATGTACATTGGAATTCTTGGCCCTGCTCCGCTTCAACTATTCCTAGCAGTCTAACCTAAGTCCTATGTGTTATAAATTTAACAGAAATAAATAATACGAAAACCTATATAAATTGACATTCCTATATAAACAATACATTATAAGTAAAAAAGCTATATTATGCTAAAGTACAAAGTCCAGTGCATTGACTAGTGACGGGTGCTGGCAGTTGTAGGGGAGGGATGGAGCAGGGAGGGACCAGCTGGAGCAAGGGGGACAGAGACGGGGATGGGACGGGAAAGTGGAGCGATGTTGTGGCTTCCTTGTCGTAGGAAGATTTGCATCCCTAGGAATCTGAAGCAGCTCTCTCTCTCTACCTCCTCTCTGTTGATGGTGATGGGGGAGTGGCACCTCTTGCCTGTCCTGAAATCAACAGTTAGCTCATTTGTCTTATTGATGTCCAGGGTCAGGTTGTTGTCCTGACACCTCGTTGTTAGTTCTGACACCTCCCGCCTGTAGGCTGATTTGGTAGAATCCCCTGAGGAAATCAGACCAATCACAGTGGTGTCATCTGCAAACTTGATGACGCGGTTGCTGCTCTGTTTGGCTATACAGTCATAGGTGTACAGTGAGCACAGCCTTGGCCTCAGGCAGCAGCCTTGCCGAACTCCCGTGCTCTCGTGAGGTTGCCTACCCTCTCCACCTGTGATCTGTTTGTAAGGAAGTCCAGGATCCAGGTGCAAGTGAAGCTGTCCAGGCCAAGGTCTCCCAGCTTCGAGAGCAGTTTGGTGGTTGAAGGCCGAGCTGTTTTTAATGACTCTGGGAGGTAAAAAGTGAGAACTTGGTGTAGGACCTCAAAAAAAACTGATAAAACTCACTGACACCTCTTTGTGGGTTACATGTGTCTTACATTATTTCTGCTTGCAGAGAATGAAAAAGAGAAGGAGTATAAGAGAAAGAAAGAGGAGTTTGTGAAGAACATGTTGGATGGAGAGACAGAGGCAGAGGGGCAAGAGGCAGAGCACAAGGAGGCTGTGTACACCAAGACTGAGGTGATAGAGAAAGGCAAGGAGGAGGGCATGGGCGTAGAGAGGGGAAAGGAAAAAGGGAATATAAGGGACAAAGCAATAGAGGAAATTCCACTGAAGCTGAAGAAGAGGGAGAGTGAGGAGAAGAGTGAGAGAAAACTGGAGGAATTGCTTGAGGAGGAACTTAAGAAGACAGGCAAGAGGCGAAACGAGGACGAGTGGGAGGAGCAGCTGGAGGAGGAGAAAAAGAAAAGGCATGGATCTGAGGAAGAAAAGGAGCTGGAGGAACTTCTGGAGGAAGAGAGGAAGAGGGGGGATGAGAAAAGGAGTGACAGAGAAATTGAGGACCTGCTGGAGGATCTGAAGAGGAAGAGGGTTGAGGAAGAAAATGAGCTGTTTGTAGACAGAAATGAGCAGGAGGGGGCACTGAAAGAGCTGATAGAAGGGCATGAGAAAAAAAATTCAGCTAAGGGAAGACACAGGCAAGAGAAAATGGAAGAAATCCTGCGGAAGCTGGAGCACTTTAAAGAAGAAGAGGAGAATGAAAACGAAAACATTAGAGAAAAGGAGAGAGAAATTGAGGATCTGGAAGATAAAAGAGAGAGGGAAAAGGAAAGAAAAAGGAAGAATGATTTGGAGAGGGAACAAGCCATTGAGAGAGAGGAAAAAAGAAAGAGAGAGAGAGAAGATAGGGACTCCCAGCAGAAACGAGTGATGGAGAAAGCCAGCGATGAAGCGACCTGGCAGTTTGGGAGGGAAAGCTACAGACACCATGGGCTGGAGAAAGCGGTAAAAGAAGAGAAGGAGGAGGGAGAGGTGGGTGTCCTTCAGAAATATTTGTTTAACAGAATTTGGTATTAAGAATTTGTGAAAAATTGTCATTTCTTGTGCGAAACTTGCCAATTTTTGTCAACATTTGAAGTCTTGCGTGTCTTGTCTACATATTACTGCATTCATAATGTGTATGACCAGGGAGGTCATGCCTGTAAACATATTTTCTGTTTGAAAGGAGCTACTGGAGATTGAATCTGAGCTGCGCAGAGTGGCTGCAGAACTGAGGGAGCTGCGCAAAGGCTGAGCCTGTAGACGGATGCTGACCCATAACACAGATATGCCGACGGACACTGACCCCACACACTGACATGCAGACGAACCATGATCCCACAGACGGACTCTCCATGACATGCAGACAACCTCTGATCCCAGACAATGATATTCAGATGTACACTGACATACAGAGGAAAGCTGACCCTGTGCTCTGACACACTGTTATACATGGACACATGCGACTAGGAGGTCCTTCTATACTTGTCCTTGTGGAGCTGGTGCCTGCCCATCATTCCTCCATTATCCCATAGTTATCTCAGTGAATCAATTCCTTGTTTGGTTCACTTTTAATTGCACACTTAAACACCTTTCCTGTTCAGCCGAAATAAAGAGTTGAAGGATCATGCACTACACACAGAAGTTGAGGGAAATCTAAACACATACTCCTTTGTACAGTAAATTATTATGTTATATAAATATATCTCTTATGCAAATATATAGGCACTTCTTCCAGAGAAAACATTTTAACAACCAAGAAAAACTAAGCTATTGTGATGTGGCAGAAATTCTCTTCATGGTGTACAGTAATTCTTTGCATGCCGACAAACACAGTCACACAGGATTACTCAGACTACAGAGATATGGTTCCTCTATTTTGAGAACAAATAAGAAAAACACAAACATGCACAAATTCCCATAACCGTTTACTAAATCTTGTTGATTTATGTGTATTTAATGCTTGGTGTTCAAAAGTTTCTCTTCGTTTTCATTGGCATAGATAGTGGGGTGAGCAAGATATTCAATAGCTTTAGAGCCCATCCTTGAAGTTTGAATGGGTTGTACACAAGATGGAAGTTCACACACAAACACACAGTTCCAAGTGCTTGGTCCTTCCTAAGTCATGAGATAATACATTAATTAATGTTTCATAAACTTACATACATGTTTCATATACTTACATACATTCAGTGTATTTAAATACTGTGTATTTACATAATAGTTACTGCATAAATACATTGTGCATAATTACAGTGTTATTAAAGATAGTTACACTGTACTGAGTAACACTCACTGTGATCTGTTAATACAATTGTGTACTCGCATAGATTGCTACGAAAGTGTTATGTATAATAACAGTAATTATACTTAACGTATTTATGCTGTAAATACAATGTAAAATACAATGTAAATACAGTTTTTATAAATGATTTTGGATTGACAACATTGGAAAAACACATTCTCAGATATAGGAGGACCAACAAAATGCAAATTCTGGGTCTCAATGCATCGCTCTTTCTCTTTTTAAATAGTCTCTCTATATCAGGTTAGTTTAGTAGCAAGTGAGATATAAGTTCACAAAGTAACAACATTGAGTATCTTGTACCCTCTAATATCTTTGTTCATGGTTAGCATTGTGACTGTTATTATAATGACTGTTATTGTATTCTGTGCAGAAACTAAGAATGAAGTAGGATGAGGAATGTCTAGTCTCTGGCTTAAGCACTTTTTATTAGACTGTTAGGAAGAAAAGGGGATTTTGCTTGGGGATGGCATGGAAAATAATATGACTCAATCAAAAATAGCTTGGGCGAAGACAACATGTTTGCTGAATTACTGTTTAATTCCCTTGGGTACTCCCCTTTTTCTCAACTTTTTCTGGACTGTTCGATTTCTACAACCAGCAACGTATGGCCAAGGAACAGATAAAAAGCAAGACAGCCATTTGGTTCTATATACTGTATAATAATGCTATTTTCAGACTGTTGTCAAGAGTTTTAATTATACATATCATCTAGAAATAAGCTTATTTACATTTTGTGAACGGGAGGGGTACTGAATGTGGGGTTTTGGGAGATTTTTTGTCAGGGAAGGCCCATATAGTGGAAACTTAAGTGCTTAATGTATACCTATATTAACTAAATTTACTGGGAATAAATACTTATTACAACAAAACCTTGACTAGCTGCTGGTGGTGTAGTGGTTATGGATACTTTTGTTGCTCATATAAGGAAATACATAATATGTAAGTAATACCACAGGGAAAGGGTGAATTACATACACCACATATAAGGGAATAGAGGAAGAGGAAATGGTTATACAGAGAGAAACAAAAATGGTCTATAAACAATAAAAAATATGAAGTAAAACTATCAACAATTAAAAATGTGAAGCAAAACAATCAACAATTAGTAAATGACCAGTTATAAATTGCTAAGAACAAGAAAAAGTAATCATCAACAGTAAGTCTCAAGTCTCAATAGCACGTAATTTAGAAATCGGCAATATGTTACATTCATGGACAGGAAATCACTTTGATTATGGCTTTAGATTATAGATACATTTTAAGCTTCTTAATATGAGGTAATTCTTGCTTTGGTAAATTGTTTTTAAGCTAGACCACTGAATGGGAGGTAATATGACCAAAATGGTATTTTAAGGAAAACTTACAATATGTACAAAAAGACCTTTACACTTACTAGTTGTTCTGGAAGTTTTCTTATTGGAAACCTTGAATTTTGCCTTATAAATTGATATTTCCCTTGGTACTTTTCAATCAAAATGAAGGCTCTTAAAAGATAACCGGTCAACAAGTTCTCAATTTCTCAACTAAAGGTCAAAGGGTTAAAATGTAGATTTGCTAGGAGGGCCTGCAAGATTTGAAAAAAGTAGACTGGGACAGATAGTATTGTACCTGCCAAGACTTGCAATTGTGCCCGCTGTGTCTTTGACACTTCCTGACTCAATGAATTAAAGTAGTTTGAAATGTCCTGTATCTTTGTCCTCACTCATGTGACTACGAATCCTCCACATTTAATAAACAGTCACTGGAACAAATGGAGTTCAGCAGCCTATTTCACATACATACTTGTCCAATGGGCTCCAGTAGGAAAGCAGGTGTATCAAAGCCATATTTGAGAAAGCTGGGATACCAACTTAGATACTGGAGATCTATACCGTGCTCCCCATGCCTGAAGCAGACCCAATGGATGTGTCAGACATCGTCCAGCAGGTGGTACAAAAACAAGCTGATCTGCAATGGTAATGCAGAGGCTGGCCAATGTGTATTTATGGCCAGACAAAGCATTACGTGTCTTAAAGAGCTGAGATGGGAGTCGAGGTCGCTCTGGTCTCCAACAATGATTCGATGTGACTGAGGAGATAGGAGAAGAACTGGGGCACCCCTTCATAACCTGAGAGAAGGAGATGTCGAGCGAGTGCTGAAAGAGGTTACCACAGCTACACACAATAAATACATACTCTTCACTTGCTCATTCTGGATGGGGATCAGCTCTATTTTACTGCAGACTGATAAGCTGTATTGAGCTACACTGTACTAGCCTTTTCTACACTGTACACTGTCTGGCAGCATCTAATTCTTTCATTTTGTTTAGAAGTTTAGAGGATACAGGCAAAAGGCAACTTCTCTTTTTAATACTGAAATCATTATCCCTTCAAACCTTATCCTGGAAAAATTACATTTTTCTCCACAGTTCTGAAGGTTTTTGCAATTCTACTGCTGTGAAACATACAGACAAGCAGACACGCCCATAAACTTTCACAGAGAAACGAACTGTGTGTGGTCCAGCAACCACCTAACAGACTGACACATTCACATAGGAACCCACTGCAGAGACAAGGTCTAATAGACCTCACACACTAACAAGGTGTTTAGGCGCACAGTGGAACAGACAAACAAACGCACATATACACCAATTGACACCAACCAGGGAAGACGTTGATGTCGATGACAGTAAGGGCGTGCGTGTGGATGTCGACGATGACATCCACCCCAAACAGCGCCATACCCAGCATCTCCCGCAGCTGCCCCACCAAGGCTAACATCACGTCTTCGCTGGGGGGCGGCATCCGAGGCATTTTCTCATCCAGCTAGGGGTGGGGTACATTACATGCATAAAAACTTCGGGAAAACTATTTAATTCATTTAAATCAAGTTCACTAAAATTATTTGGTGCAAACACAGATTTCATAAAATAATTGTTAGCTGAAATTCCCCAAGATACACTAAAGAAGACATTGACTTCAATGATTTAGACTTCAAATAAGTTTTTTTACATTTTATATGGAACTAATTGGCTAATTTCAAATACCCTATTTGCATGAAATAAATGTGTTGTCCATGAATCCACTATATTTTTAATGCTAATAGAAATAAAGAAAACCAATGGATTTTATATTAATAGCGTTGAACAGGGTTAGGATTAAAATTTCAAGGGGTTAGTCTTACTGCTGAGAGGTGGGAGCAGGACTCTGGCTTGGATACTTCATGGCTGTTGAAGAAGATAGTCTTCCTATCTACAGTCACAGAACATTCAATGAACGCTCACACCTTAAGCACTAATGAACGCACACACTGCAGTAATGAACGCTCACACATTAAGCAATAATGAAGATTCTTGTAATTAGAATAGGTCACAACATATTTGTATTTGAGGAATGTACCAAATTAATTTACAACTGGTAAATAAGAAGGGAAAAAAGCATAACTATAATAACAATTATAATATATACTTTAATATTCAGACTGAATCTTGACAATTGACTATTTACTTCTATTAAACACATTTTTTAATGGGTTTAACTACAACATTTTTCGATCGTAGAAACAGCCAAGATTTCATACCATGTCCTTTTTTTATTTCAAATGATCTACACTGTAAATGTTCATTAAGAATATAAATAATTATGTACCTACTTAAAATTTTAAATAAAATTATTTATTCCCAGGAAAAACGAACGACAGCAGTATTTGATCAATGTTCCTCAGCTATCAAACTACTTCATCACAACCATTTACTGACACAGGTGATCAATAAATAAATAAATAAATAAATAAATCTGACAGAAGGGCTTTTTTTTTCAGTTTAATCAGACTGTTACCTAAAAGAAATAACATGTAACTATAGAACTGATGGTTTTAAAGATTTGAATTAAGCTCTAATGGGTTTGTTACTTTATACAATAGAGGGTATTAATGACCATTTTACCCTTACTTTGACTTTGTTGTCACATAAGAAGTGTGACACTATGCCAGTAATATCAACAACGATAGAAGTTGGTAAACTTTCCATTTTGTTTTGCTGAGCTTGATGCCAATAATGTAGTCAGCTGATTTCTCCAGTCAAATAATCTTTTCAAAACATCAATAAATATTAGGCAAACAATGTATTTTTACCTTGTCATCATTTATCCTCAGTGCGGTTACTAGCAGATAAAATATTGCTAAACAGAATTGTGAAGAAACCAAAAGTTGGAACACTTATCTAAGTTATGATTGAATAAACGTAATCAAGGGTGGATGTTGATAGTGGGAGATCAAGATGATGGATAAAATCATCATTACTCACTCTAGCTACCTTAAATGTTAATTCACTCACTAAATTCAACTAAATATTGTAAAATGATGTATAGTCCAACTAATTCGCTGTATGGATTTTGCTAACACCTGAACTCATTGGTACAGTGAGAAACTGTGAGAAATCTGTGTACGGCTAGTGGAAAACTGTGTACGGCTAGTGAGAAACTGAGAGAAAACTGTTTAAGAATTTAATTTCTTTGCCATTATTATTAATTAAAAGTAGCATGAAAATGCTGAAAAGAAACTTCCTGTGTTAAGAGCAACAATCCCATGGGAGAGTATTTCAGATTAATCTTGTAATTTTAAAACTCTAGAGACAATGGTTTGGATTAACGAAAAATCATCTAGATTCACGAATTAAAGTATAAACACACCAAACATTTTCTGGAGCACTTTTGATGGCAGATGCCACGCCAATTGATGAGCAAACTAATAGCTAGGGATATTACACTGCTAAATCTGACATCCCAGCAATCACACAATGTTCTCATTATGTTAGTTTGTTGAGCAAATTCCATTTAATATGTTATGTGTTGACTAAAACTAACACAACCTAACCCTGACGTCTTCAAAGACGTAGGGTTCTGAAAGGGGGGGATGAGAGAGGATTGAGATTGAGAGAGATGGAAAAGGTGAGTTGGAGGTCCTACCACAGGGGCCCAGGAAAAAGTTCTTGAGGGAGGGTCTCTCCACGGTAAAGTGAGCCTTCCCCACCACAAAGACTTTATAGAGCACAGCGCCATGATTTACAAAGCTCTGTAGCACACATGGTGGACGGGCGTCACATAGCCCTGCAGAATTGAAGATCAGAGACATCTAAAGAAAGAGAGAGGGCATATAAAGATAATTAATATAGATAAGATACATGGCAGATCAAAGACATATAGGAAGAGAAAGAGCCTTCTAAGAACTAGAAACGTACACAGGGAGAGAACAGGTATACTGATGATCAGACACTCACTTCATGGGAATGGGACCCATGCGCCACTCTGGTTTTGCAGACTGAATATGAAAAAGAGGGAAAAGAGGCTGGTCACTCTAGATTAAAGGGTATTCTATTACATGGATGCACTAAGAACTGAGACAAATAGCAATAGCAGCATATCACGTGACTCCCGATTAAGGGTCCTTGTACAATCAGAAAGGGGATTCTGAGCGTCACTGACTCAGTGGGTAGCTGATCTGCCTGCTCTCCACAGCCTCCCTGATTGCTGATTGGTTACTGGTGGTGATCTCCAGGTAAGGGGGGCTGCAGATAGACATTTCTGGAAAGGGCGAAGGAAGAACTTTATAAGAAGGGAAGGTTCTATGGGAATAAGATAGGGTTGTAAATGGGACACTCTTAATTGGGCACACCTTTCATAGAGTTCTGCAGCTTGTTCATGATGTGATACGAAGCAAAACGGTCCAGTAGTTGCGTCATTGCTGGCAACGGATCCAACAGAACCGTGAGGGGGTGTGTGGACACATATTCCTGAAAAATATACTCCAAATACAATAACACTCACAAACAAATAAATTAGATGTATACTGATGTATTTAAAAATAGACAATATTGTAAAAGCTATTTTATTTCAAATATAAATCCAACACAGCATTTTTTATATATTAAATGTTGTAATTTTATCCAGACAAACCACAAATGGTTCATCTGCCCTAAACACAGAAACAGATCATCTGAATCAGTCTGGACTCAGGATCAGGTGAGCTTCTTTATTGCCTTTACCATTCTGGAGCACACAAATCACCGTTATGTTCGCTGGGTCAAAATTTAACTTATTTCCAAGAACAAGGCAAAAAAAGACAGATAATCTTGTGCCTTACTGTTCCTACACAGACGGACCACTAGTCAGTCTGTTATACTCAATTTCATCCTTGCTCTTTACCTGAAAACCAATGAGGAGATGCTGGCACAGGCTGTTGTGTTCTGCCTCCACAATAACATCAGAGAGCTTGTGTACAATGACATCAAAGGGTCCCTGGGTTGCCATTGGTTGATTCAAATCAATCTGAAACATGAGTAATTTAGCAATTCTCTTTCAGTTTTCCCCCCACAATTCTTGATAGGATTTTATGGCAAATCAGTAAAGACAAATTTAGGTAATGATTAAATAGCTTTTTTTCACAAACATTTTTAAAAGAATGCAACAAGATGTATTATCTTAATGTAAATGTCCCCTATGTCTCTCCTGGATAAAAATGCCCCCTTATTGAGTGACTGTGATTAAGAACAAGTGCCTTCAGGTGGAAGTGACAGGACTGGCTTTTGGGGGGGGGGGGGGGGGGG
Organism: Hiodon tergisus; assembly: GCA_025775045.1. Classification (NCBI taxonomy): domain Eukaryota; kingdom Metazoa; phylum Chordata; class Actinopteri; order Hiodontiformes; family Hiodontidae; genus Hiodon; species Hiodon tergisus. The sequence continues at coordinate 19,366 of JAOVYW010073807.1, forward strand.
GGTTGGGTTTTTT